>JAOTOL010000486.1:0-74595 GCA_034440575.1 Imbricaverruca yamaguchii | reverse complement strand
GTGGGCACTGGGCACGTAACCCTTCGTTATCCCCAAAGGTTCCCAGGAATGGCACCTTGGCAATTATCTGATCGTCTTTACCGGTACCTCTGAGTCCGGTCGTTCAGCTGGCTGAATGCTCATTTCAACAGCAGAGGACCCTTTCGCCAGCCTAAGGCCTTACTACCAGCAGCTAGGACCTCTTGCGGCGGTAATGATAGCCTTCAGCAGTCGGTGGGGATTAGGACCAACTGGAATTTCTTTCGGGTCAGGACGTTTCCGAAATTATTCCCTTCTAGAAGGGATTGATCGGAGCCTCTCCCTAGATAAGGTGTCACACGCTGCAGGTGGCCCATTCGACGGTAGGAGCATAGGTAACCTACGCTCTTTATCGAGATAGATAGCACCAATGATGCCTCCTCAGAGGTGCTTCTTTCTATAAATTAATTATTACTATTTTATTTCTATAAATATAATAAGGGGGGTAGAAACATCTAAGGGTCAGATCCCAGTGAAAATCATTGCGGAAGTCGGTCCGCAGGGCCATGTGTTAACCTGTGAACTGCCGCCTACACCCTACATCCCTAGTGCCGCCGGGAATGGGTGTGGAAGAAGATATCAATTTCGCCCTCAATAACGTTTATTCTAGACGACGTGGATAAAAACTGGTCTGGCCACGGTGTAGTCTCATCTTGAGCAGAGGCGTCAAGTAATTGTACCCATCGGTATCGTTAACCTTTCTGGTCATGTAAGAGGTTACATTCCGGTCTGTGCAGGCTGACACTGATAACCTCGATCGGTTTTTCTCTTTCGTCTTTTCTTCGGTTTCGACTTCTACTCGGCGAAGAAAAGACGTTTTTAGGTAAATCGTAGCACATATAGATGGTGTAAATTCTGTCAAATACACTGGCGAAACGAAATCATCCAAATTTTGATGATTCATACGAAAATATCAAAAACGCACAGTTCTACTCCCTTCGATGGGTGTAACCACTGGTGGGGGGTTGGGGGTTGTGTCCCCCAATTTATAAAAAGTGGCGATTTATCCCCCTCAATTTATTTCGTGTCCCCGCCCCCTCCCCCAATTTTCAGTTGCCTAAGTATGGTTCCTGCAAAATTGTACTTCATCATTTATCAGCCGATAATATTTCTGTAAGAGTCACCAAGAATACAATCAGCCAATATAGGCAACCAACGGACTTCACAGGCCACCTGTCATCACAAAATCTTCGAGTGGTCAATCAGCAGTTAGAAATCTGTACCTCCAGACAATTGTTGAATAACATGAACCTGGACTATCTTGTGCTTTCGCTTGGGCGGAAAATTGTGCTTTGCCAGGCAACAAGTGTGCATAATCGCAAGATTGTATACTCTTAGGCTGCATCATCCTGCACATATGTCGATATATTTTGAACAAACGTGACTCTGGGCGTCCTTGAGTATCTTCAAGATCATGGAGAGGAGCCATGGGCAGCCATAAACACGTACGTTAGGTTAACGTTTATTTATTTATTTATATATTTCACAATACGTGCCCTCCACGTGCAGTGGCCGTCTGGGTATATCTCACAGATATGTACAAAGAAATGATAGATATGTGGTCAATAGTGGGAGCAGATGCGCAACAAGCATTCGTACGCCAACATAATACAACACCCATATCACTCTCTGCACTACATACACCGTGCTTGCAAGACGAGCTATAAACGATTGGTCTGTAGAAATGATAGGAAAGGGATGGCCTAAAGGTGACTCCATAGTGTACACATATCCATTGTGTACATTTTTTGTGTGACTAGTGTTGTTCGTGGAGATACGCTAGTGCAGGTTTCTTGAAGTTAGACAGCCTCCATGTTTTTGTTTCAGTAGGAAGTTTGTTATAGTGGAAGACAGACCAGTAGAGAAATCTCCTGCGGCCAGCCTCTCTGTGTATGGCTGGCATGTGCAGGTGGTCGTCTGCACGTGTGTGACGGTTTCGCAGGGCAGAGTTTGCAGTGATCTGACCGGCAATGTGCGTAAGCTCACCCGTCAGAATGATCTTGTGGAGCAAAGTGAGACTGTGAAATAGATCCAGATCAGCTGCGGTGAGGTGACCCAACTCGTTACGGGCATCAGAAATATGATCAGATGTCCGTAGACCTGACACGACTCTAATGGCGAAGTGAATGATCTTGTCTATTCTGTGGATGTTTGCTGACGACCAGTTCCCGTAAACAGATATGCAGTAGCGGATATTGGATATAACTAGGCTATTGACTATAGTGAAGAGTGTGCTGGTCGGCAGATGGTGACACAGATGGCTCAGGGCTAGAAGGAACCCAGTGCACTTGCGGACCACAACAGCTACATGGGAATCCCACGGTATGCGGCGATCAAATGTCACCCCAAAGGTTCTTACACGAATGGCTCTCATCTATCACGGCGTCCCTCAAGCACACCCGTATCGGGAAAATATTGCGAAGATTTTGGAAGCGATCAGAAAGTAAGAAGCTGAGTTTTGGTCGGGTTCACCTTCCAACCGTTATTCAGGAAGTAGTCGTAGAGTTGGCTCAATGGGCGCTGCATGACCTCTGCAGTCAATGCACCCCCAAACCCCAATAACTAACGTAGAGTTGGCTCAGACATGCCTCCATCTGACTTACCAGATTTTGGAGATCAGATTTGTGACCGGAGATGAGGACCTGGGTATCGTCTGCGAACTGGGTGACATGTGCTACCGGGACGTGCAAACTGAGGTCGTTGCAAGATGCAATAGAGTCGTGGACCTAATGATGAGCCTTGAAAGACACTTATGTTGGTTGGGAGAAAGGAGGAGAGATGCATGCTTCCGCGTTGATCTGAGATGCTAACAGCCTGCGTGTGGCCTCACAGATCAATGCCCTAAACCAGTCGGTATCGATTCCATGAAGTTCTAGTTTAGTGAGCAGTTTGGTGTGGTCTATTACATCGACGCATTTACTGAGGTCTAGAACGCAAAGGAGAGCTACTTCCGAGCGATCCATTGCTGCTAGTATTTTGTCCGTGACTGAGATAAGAGCGGTTTCCGTAGAGTGGCATGGTCTGAAGCCGTGCTGAGTTTGGGCCGGTAGGTGGTTTCAGTGTAAGTAGTGATAGAGTTGTTTCTGCATTACCCTCTCAGTAATCTTGGCGATAGCCGGAACCAATAGCATTGGTCTCCAATTAGAGGGATCCGAAGTATCTCGTGATTAGTGAATGGGAGTTACTATTGACTGTTTCCAAGTGGAAGGGATATCAGCCGTAGTCAGGCGTGTGTTTTAATGTCGAGCAGCACTTCACCGATAAAACGGAACAGAAGTTTGATAACCTTAATACAGATCCCATCGGGTCCGCATGCACTTCTGCTTCTCATGTCTATAACGATGAGAATCTTTCCCATGAGCCTGATCTCCAATTCCCCATAGAATTGGAGATCCAATCCCCCATAGTGCGTTCGACGGTGTTGTGCCAATTTCTACCGCCTGGTGAGCAGAGAACTGCTCCCGTGATACGAGGCGAAGCCCTGATCTCGGAGCGTGCCACCGGACCGGAGGCTCTGCTTAAAGGCAGATCGAGCGGTGATCCTTCTCACTTACCACCCCATCTCCCGGGTACGAGTCGGCCGAGACAAGTCTCTTCAGAGTCCGACTGAAACGAAGGGCCTCCCACCCACGAAACATACGCATGCATCGATTTTGTCAGTTGACATTTGTAGGCAGTTGACTGTGACCTGATCGGTGATCTTTACCTTTGCATGCATCAGTTTGGGAGAATATGCTTCAACTTGCACACCATTGATATGCAAACACACAATCGCAATGGTTACGAGACATACACCTGCAAACTACAGCGAATAACGCCTCACTAACAGCACACAAATAATGATATGTTTGTTGTCCTGAAATTGAAGTTCAACCAAAAGATGTTCATGGAAACATTTTGAACAACTCTGAAGTGAAAAGGACGGAGCTACAGCATTCGGCTTACCGCATCGTTCTATCCAGATGAGACCGACATTCATTTGGTACGGGGTCACATTGACCCCCCCATCCCGTCTTTCCACTGCGAGTGTCAGGAAGTGCTCCGGCATTGCGAGCCTAAAGGTGGACAGCATTTGTCACGTGGCTTTGTGGGTGCATGTAGGCACGGCGTAGGTAAGATATCATCACCGAGTTGTTCTGTGATAGCAGCACGGCAAGATTGCGGTCGTATACGCATCAACGAAGCACATAATGTCGTACACCTGTCTTCTTTCGTACTATATATGTTCAGAAGTAGGTCCTGTGTTTAGCTTTATTGAACATACTACACAACAAAGCCTGAACGAATTGTGCATGTATACATGCAACCGTGCACCACCAACACCCCACCGGCACATACGATTCTGGTGAGCACAGGAAGGCATGTGCTCCCTGCGCTTTCCCAAGGATCAAGACAAACCATGACGACATAGGACACCGGTGCAAATGGACCCGATCGCGCCAGTAATCCTTCCTGAATAGCATCGATAAACACGCCAGACCCCTCGGAGAAACTACCGGTGGTAGTCACCCAACTCATCACGAGCCACCCCTGGTGTCAGGTTTCAGAGGTGCCGCCACCCACGGTACCCCGACCCCCGGTGGGTCTGCGTGTGCCCAGGACGACAGCGGTTCTATGCCAGACAGGCGCCGACAAGGTGTTAGTGAATTCCTCACTTATTCAGAGGGGACCCTGATGCATTATGAAAGGAACATCTATTTGCAGATACCATGGCACTCAGCGCCTTCCTTTGAAACCTGGTGGTGTCCGGGCGGATAACTGACTGTCGGAGATATGGGGACGTCAATTCGAGCAGTGGAATTTAATGCCGGAGGTGGTTCAACACGACCGAAAAAAAAAACTCCACTTCAAATATAAGAGACCTGGACACCAAAATATAGGCCACGATGGGTGTAGAAGACATTGAAACTCACCAATGAGCAATAAGAACACAAGGTGGCAAGCTATAGTAGAGGACCAGCCTTACTGTAGTAAAGAAATATAGTCTAACGATAGCAGACAGAGATGTAGACACAAAGGTGGAGGAACGTCTACAACACTTCTGGTTAGATATCCGTGTGATTCACCCCAAGCTCTCCTTCGTACTCTCTTTACCCTTCTTTAACCTTGCCCGTGACTAACGAATGCAGAGTATATGTTCCTCAATATCTCGATGCCTCTTACGTGAACACTGGACTACTGAAGAGGCCTGATTGAGGCTTCATCTACCATGCAGAATATATATACTATACCCGGGTTTGACCTTTGCTACCGCCTATCCGTCTATGGCTTATTGGTAAGTCACAGCACTTTAGAACATCACGTCCCATGTCCGTGTGGCGAATGACCAACTGCTTTAAGTGGGGATTGCATCCCCGTAATGTCGTTATGCGACGGATCATTACGTAGTTCCTACTCCTTATGCGGAGGTTTACAACGATTTTCATCGTATGTATGGGACACATATATGTTGATGTTCACCGATCATGGCGTACTGGCTATTTATTTTTCTTATTAAAGAATTCAATTACAGCCTCTACGGAGGTCGTAACTTCATAACCATTTTACCAAATATCAATTATAGTTATATGCATATATACATATATATCCATATATGTATATATATAGATGTATATATATATATATGCATATATATGCATTTATATATATACATATATGTGTGTGTATCTATGCATAGTCAAGTAGGGTACATAATGGGGCCGGTGTGGTCGCACTCCTATCACAGTTCGTATTCACCTACTGCCTACATTGGCTGGTCATATGGAATAATATGCTGGTGAGATGGCAGTGTGAAGTACTGGCTGATGCGAAAAGTCCCGCATTCAATGCATGCAAAGAGCTGCATATATTTCGGAGTCGTAAACCCGTATTCCATGATGTAAAGTAGTGGCTGTGAATTACGGTGCATGGAGTGGGATTGAAGATAGCATGTGAATTAAATCATCCTTATCAATAGTGAATTATGCTAGCGGCAGTAACACGTATGTGTATCGCGGATAATTTGACATGACATTCTCTGGGTACGCGATGATGGCCATGGTAACACGATGGGACATTCAATTTTTTTTTTAAAGCTCAGAATGCAACATTGATTAGAGGTGCTGTGGACTCTTGTAATCATCTCATATAAACTTCCCTGATTAGGATCAACACAGCTGGGCACCTATGACTCTTACTGAGCCCGAAAAACCTGTAGGACCTTGATGACATTATGGCATTACAGCATTGCCCATGACCCATTGGTATTGCATGGAACTACTTTCAAATTGTTCTGGGCAGTCACAGCCCTGGTGTGAATCATAACACAAGAAATAGTGACCCGCTTCCGGTCGACTCAATCCTGGCCTGGGGTCGTGACCATGATCTTGGTTGTGGGCCGATTTGGTATTTGTGACAGAGATGTAACTATTTACACGTCTGGACCGATGGCCATGGCCATTGATCTGACATGTCCCGAGTTGAAATGTTGCTCGAGTGTTGCCACGAGCTATATCTTCATACCAAACATGGACAAAAAACGATGAAATGTGTGGCGATGAAAGAAATGATCTCGACC
The DNA here is from genome assembly GCA_034440575.1 of Imbricaverruca yamaguchii. NCBI lineage: Eukaryota > Metazoa > Arthropoda > Thecostraca > Neoverrucidae > Imbricaverruca > Imbricaverruca yamaguchii. The sequence goes on along the minus strand of JAOTOL010000486.1, from coordinate 68,021 downwards.
TTTAACTTTGCGAATTATTTTGATGATTTTTTAACGGTTTCTTCGAGTACATTACAGCATGTCGAATGACACCCACGTGATGAAAATTCAAGACTGCGACGGAATGCCAGGCGCGGGGACTTGGAGCAAAATAAACTAACCCTTTAGCTTGAGAAATAGTGCCCTCGCGCCTCATGTTGTAACCCTTCCGTTACCTAACGGATTAGCACCCAACTGCTATTGCCCTGTATGGACCGCGCCAGACGATAAGGGTGCCACCGAACCGGAAATGCGTCCCGACCGCCCCACCAAGGAGTTCCTAATTATGGCGGGAAGGGGTAACGATAGGGGTGTCTAGCCTGTATATAAGTGGAAATAGCTCGCCAGGGACCAACACCAGAGCGATCCACCGCGCCTCCCAAGCGCAAATCTCGCCGCAACTCCACCCAATCACCCCCCAGAACCCGTGCGACCAGGTCAGGCTACCACCACAGCCTGGGACACCTCCCAACACTCTCTCCGTTCATCGATTCAACCTTTCTCCCAAACTCGACACCGACACTACCCCAGTCTAGGAACTCAGAGCTACTAAACGTTCGGCAATGAAACTTTTTCTCCAGTGGAACGTCGGAGGCATTCCAAGCAAATTCATAGAATTTAAATCTGAATTCTTGCAACAAAAACCACTACTCGCTGCGCTCCAAGAAACTCACTTTCGAGATTCTGACTCCACTTGGAACAAATTCCCGATTACACATGGCACCTAACCAACGTAAACGGCCCACATAGGAAGTGGGGCGCAGCCATACTCATAGCAAACAGCATACCTCATCTTCGAGTAACGTTAAATATTCCCCTCAATTGCGTAGCAGTCAGCCTTAAAATTGCACATTGCCAAACCACAGTAATCTCACTATACATTAATCGCGTTTAGCGGGCGAACGGCACGAGGCTGTGCTCCCAAATTTGGTATACCTTTTCCGACATCAATTTGGCATGATAGATCAAAATTTCCAAGTCAGGTCATCTAGGGTCAACGGGTTAGTCAAGGTCAAGTGAGGTCACCTCCAAAACAGTTCAACCAGTCGTCACGTTTTAACGAATGCAGATATTTTAATGAAACCTTTAGCATTTGCTTACCATTAAGGATGCAACAAAAGGTACCAGTGGAAATTTCCTTTCTTCACTACAGACTACAGCCTTTCGCTTTTTCCTATTGAGTATTCCTGCTATAGTAAGCATTTTTGTGGCGGAAATCTGACTTCCAACAACGTTTCGCGGTCTTCTCTATCCAATGGAAAAAGAAAATTAAAGGAAACTTGAAAAACCAAAATTCTCAAATTTCAACAAGTAGATATTTTGTGGGCCAAACAAAAGCATAGCTCTGGTCGATTTCGCTGTCTTTTTCTCATGCCAAAGAACTTTTGTTTTTTTTTCTTATGTACCCAAAATGAACTCCCCAGAGCCAAAGCATAATGCAAGTCGTGAAAAGTCTTGAAAATCCATCGCCCTTGCAACGTCACTTTTGGGGAGATTGTTTTGTGGGATGAAACCTGACCCTACTCGTCGAACGCTTCCCGATGATACCTCTTTCGTTTTTGTGCGACTCTTAGTTAGGATTTTAGTTTGGATCCATCCGCCCCCCCCGTCCCTCCCCCTCTAAGTTTTGCGACCTTGCTTCTAAGCTCTAAGTTTTGCACCTGCACCTCTTGAATCCTCATTTTATCCCCCGTACTATGCATACGCTTCGTATATTCGACAGCGTGTTAGCGGCTTCGCCCGTATTAAGTGGCACCCTAGATGACGTCATAAAAGGACTTGCGCAGAAAGCTGCGCAAGAGGGATGACGGCACCTCGTATACATCGCCCGCCTCAGTTGGGTTGCAAGGCCGTTGGGTGCTTGTTCGCCCCAAGGCCCTTTACATAAGGTACAACCGTCCGGCAATTGGAACTTTTCATGACGTCACAAGTTTTCAACGGCCGATATCCCCATTGCTCGCAATGCTATATAGGGGTAGTTTGTAATGTAATATCTTTTTCAGGAATGAAGCCACAGCTATAAAATAAAGACCATGTGATAGAACATGTCTTTCTTTGCCGAAAATATAATTTCAGTTTTCTACCTGAAACTTACCAGAAACGATATAGGAGTTCAAACAGGTGGTCGCATCATGCAGGCTTCGTCTCCAGCTGGCACCGTCCCATAGTTTTTTTCACCAACGAATTCTGATAAGGTAGGAATGTGGGGTGGAACTTACGCAAATTATGAGAAGGATACAGGGGTTTTGTTTGATGCACTTTTGAGGGGACACTTTCCCCTTAAATCTCGACTTTTCCAGCCAATAATTTCAGGTCTTATCATGGGACCCCATTGAGTGTACCTTTCAATTCATTTCAGTTCTCCTATTGCCTTCATGCAATGCGTTCCCCAATAATTTCCAGAATTGCTCCGCCATCAGCCGCCTCACGATGCCGGGCTGGTCATCCGCCGCGCGGCCCATCACCAGGTTGAATGTCAGCTCAAAGCCATGCACCACTGCCATCCAGCGTTCCGAGGGCACCAAGAGACCGCCACGGCTCACTACGCGAAGCCAGCTGTAGGGCACAGAACTGGGCTGCGCTATGCTGGTTGCCTGACCAAGTGTAGGGTCGATGGCCCGACATTTGCATGCCACAAACCCTGCCACGAAAGCCAGCGCCTCCAGCTCGATACCTACCTCATCGCTGGGGTCCCGGGCCGCCATCACCTCGACCAAAGGCATTTCCGGTTGCTCGCCAGCGGAGTCTTCCAGGTTGAGGGCGCCGGAGGCTGCAGGGTTTAGGCTTGGTAGGCCCGGTTGAAGTCTGCTTCCTCCTCGGCGGCATCCAGTTGGTCAAGATCCTGAATCTGAAACAGATGAGCATTACCCTGAAGTACACATCATGGTAGTCAAAACTGCTTTGTTTGCGTTCAGTTCAGTGAAAACGTACGCAACACCGTCAGCTTCACTGGTGGTTTCAAAGTAAAACATGGAATGGCAGAATCCAGAATGCAAAGCTTCCCCATGTTTTGCTTCAGCTACACTATGTGATATCTGCGTGGTCCTGTTACAAGTTCTCAGGTACAGTGAGACATTTTTTGCGAAATATGGTGGAATATAATTACATAATTACCTATGATGTAGCATATTATACACGAACAGTTGATAACACAGGCATTGTGGTTGTTGTCCCTATCGTGAATTCAGGTATTTATATATTGGGGATCTATCAGAACAAGTAAAAATGTGCTTTATTGGCTCAGACTTGAGCTTGAAATATTTGAAGATGTTTTAAACAGCCTTGCATCTAACGCGAATGATGACATTGGGCTGCATCCGTTTCGACATGTCACAACTAACGAAAAACAAACATTATTTGAACACTGCTTAGCTATGACCACATATCTACCTGGATGTCGAGGCCCTCGAAGGCATCGTTGGTGAGGCAGTCCAGCCGGCTCTCCGTAGACAAGAAGTCCGTGTGGGCCTCCAGCTGTACCGCACGGCCCCGGCTGTTGGCGGCCACCAGCGGGGACGGCGCCATCAGTAGGATGCGTAGCCGGGACCGCGCCTCCACAGCTTCCGGGGTGGTGTTCTGGCCGCACATGCCCCGGAGCTGGGAGAAGACATTCTCCAGGCAGTCCTGGTTCAGCCTGGAGGTCAGCAGGTACTGGTACCCGGGGACTGTGGCCAGCAGGTCCGCGTGCAGGCCGCGAAGTGAGGCAATGCTCCGCAGTATGCCGTGCTGGAACGGGAGCAGCCCTGCCCGTCCACCGGGGTGCCTTGGTGTGAACTTCCGCGCACTCCCGATGAGCAAGTCCATGTCCCGGAGAGCTGCTTCCTGGACGGCCGTGGCCCCCGGGCTGATGCCGTAGTCGCAGCGCTCCAGTCGGGCGTTGAATGGCGCACGGCTGTTTGCAACATCAAACCACTTGTCGACGGTGAGCACGGCCGCCGACTGTGGCTGGCGGCGAGGCAGCAGCTGCCCCATCGCAGTCCCCACGCTGTTGGAGAAGGCCTGCGTGGCTAGATGCACCCGCTGGCCACTCTGACCAGCGGCCTGAAAATATAGGAAGGTATGTCCAAAGTGCATTTTGGACGATAGCCAACGGCTTCAATGCGAAGTTTTGTTTAATGCGAAGCAATTTTTCAGCCCATTTGTGATCCGTCTCGCAGTTGTAATATCTAAGTCCATCGAGCAACGTTCACCTTAGCCATTGCCAGTGGAGTGGGTGTTAGTGGGAGTAGGGATGGGAGTGGGGATGCGGGTGGTGTTGGTGGATGATGTGGGCGGGAGTGATGCACCCCCTAGGCGTTTCCGCGTATTTTCCGGACTGTTCAACGGAACCCATCCTGACTTCCGGTACCTCACAGGATATTTTCATCTTTTTCAGAAATTCTGGTAAAATTGCTTAGATTATGCAATGTTGTGGAACGATCACATCACAAAAGGGAGAACCTTGAATTTTGTTCAACAAAGCCATGTATCACGCAGCCTGGCACAACATGGCGAGCCAAAATGATGTTGGATATATGGTAATTGGGGACTGCACAAACAGGATGATGTAGGTTATTAACCTATTCCATGTCCTTTGAGGCTTTGAGGTCATTGTCCTCAGTTTGCCCCCAGGATGACATTCGTCACTAAGTATACAGTAACCCTAAAACTATTTCATGTTTTGAATTGGATTCCCCGTCCATTTTTACCACTTAGCGCCAAGAAATGATAATTTTATATTATATTATATTAGTTATAACTTTCATATATTCAGAAGATCTGACAGAAAAGCACTTGACGTCTATACAGGTTATGCAAGCAGTATGAGTTGCTCCGAATCCCCTTCTTACCTCCAGGTGGAACCGCGTGAGCTTGGGGCAAAGCCTCAACTCGCCGTTGTCCAGCGCAAGCAGCTCCTCAAAGCACTGACGGCTGAGCAGGGCTGTACCGCCATCGGTCTTCGGCACCAGCAGGCCGCCGTTCTCCGCCATTTAGCACGTTGCTGACATACGCGAAGGCCTTCTTCGAGATGCAGCGCAGGCCCAGCGCTCTAGCGACGGCCTTGTCCTCCCAACAGGTTCGGCGCCCAGTGGCCGCTTGGCGCACCTGCTCTGCCGACAGCACGCCCGCTTCCAGCAGCTGGTCCAAGGTCGCGGCCTTCTTCGCCAGGATGCTGTTGCGGCGGAGCAGATCAGACTTCTGGCGCCGCCACGCCAGACGTCTCTGACGACAGATACGCTGCATCCGATCCACCTTTCTCTGCAGCCGGCAGATCTCCTCCAGAGGCGTCAAAATCCGCACTTCTGCCATAGGCTGAAGCAGTGTTGGGACGTCGTCTACTTCAGACAGATCACTGGAATCGGAAAACAAGGCCGACGCGTAATATATCACTTTTTTGCTTTTTGGAGGCGAAGGTGAGTGAAATCTTGAAAGCAATCTTAGTGATTCATTAAAATGAAGAACATTTTGTTGGTAATGAACATACTGTAGCACAGTAAGTATAATTACAGTACAAAGAACAATCAGAATATATTTTGATCAGACATACTTTTTCCATTATTTCCATAAATAGGTACACACCAGGACCAACAAGACATGTTGTGAAGTCATACTTTAGTGTGCATCTGCATCAATCATATTTCATAACTGGTTGCAAGACAGATTGAAGATTGGGTGTGCTTACTTTTGTCTTGTGGTACTACCAAAAATGGAATTTGCACCATAATAACTTACCACATCGGGGAATCAGTATCTGCATCAACAGCATGCTCAGCTTCAGACATCTGTAGATTTGGACTTGACCTATCACCAAGCACACTGTCAACAGTCTGCTTCTGCTCCCTATGAGTATGGTGCTGACACCTCTCCAAAGCAGCTGTTCTCTCTCCTCCCTGTTGCAAAGATGAAGGAAGAGTTACATATAGATTCAATAAGCTATGTTTATGCTATGCTATTGGCAGCAGTGTCAGTACATTGACAGCATGTTAAACTCTTGGTCAAAATTCTGCCATTGAACTAGAGCTCATTGCCTGTGCCTGTGGAACTCATTGTGGTGATACAAGAGTTTATGCACCAATCCCTGATGAGCAATAGGACCCTGGTTCATGAAGCCACCCCAGCAAGAATGCAGACTATTTTTTAAAACAGACAAGCAATGGGGATAAACATCGAAATATACAGCATTTTTCTGCATTAAAATATTCCAACAAGCATTACACATATTATGCCATCATAAAGCTGAAGATGTCAAACTAGCTTAGGTAATTTTAAATTTGTAATATTTTAAAGAAGAAAACTAATCTTAAAATTTTACCTCGGGTGAGTTGATTGTTTTTTTTCTAAGAGTGTTTTCCAAGGCTAAGTTACCTTTCTTTAACACATTGTTTGTGTTGCAATACAACCAAACTCAAAGCATGTTTTTGGTGATTCACATTCTACAGACTGGCAGACTCCCATCATTACTTTGAGCCATCACCAGCATAAACTCAATACAACTGACCTAACTTGCTGGTAATCAACCAACTTGATGTTTTTCAATCCAAGTTCTTGCATGGGTTGCTTCAGTCTGCATACTGCAGTCTGAACCTCAGTCTGCATACTAAGGGAGGCATGAACAAAAAATACATGCAGTTAATTGCAGGTAGAAATGTTGTATAAACCAAAAAATATTAATATTTAGTATCTATTTATCAATATTTATTTACAATAAATATTAAATTAGAATTACCCACTTGAAGCATTGAGTATTTATACCAATAGCCTCAAGCCGGTTGCCAAAGCAAGTAACATAACTTTAATTAAGTGCTTAAAATGAACAGATGACTACATACCTTGTCGGAATGTTCACGGACGGAATATAATCTTTGAGTAGGAACAGCTTGGCCTTGAAGCCCATGGACCGTTTCAGTAGGCGTCATGGGTCAAAGTCACCTTCCACAAAATGGTTCGAACAGATCCGAGCCGTCTTCAAGTTCATCGGGTCATGTCTCGCACACAGGTGCAACCACTCTGCTCTTCTTTTAGCATCTTTCGGAAAATTAAAATACGAGATGTCAGGATTCTTCCTGAACGATGAAGCACACTTAGCTACAGAGCAGTATCCCATTACTACGAGCACTCAGCCTCAGAGCAGGGCTAGTCAAAGACCAGAAAAGCCTATAATATACCGCACGCAGCCGCACCGCCCGCCAGAGATTTGAAACGACGGTTGTTCTCTGGCGCAGTAAATGCGCAAGAAATGTCTGACCAGTGACGTCAGAAATTAAAGTGGCCCTATGGCCGCTGAAGGGACAGCACCCCCCTGGTTCGCCCTGCGTGCGCGTGGTTGCTAAAGTGAACATTTTATATACCATCCTTGGTATGGATCACTTGAATTTTCTCCCAGTGGAGGTATTGGAACATGTCCTCAGCTATCTTCCCATAGAAGACCTGCCATCAGTAGCAAGAGTATGTAGGACCTTAAATAGTGTGCTTTCTTCCGGAAAAATCTGGAAATGTGGATTCTACTCAAGGTGAGTCAAGTGGTTGGTTGGCTTTTCCTGCCTTGAGACGATGTCATTTGATTCAGAATTCCATTCGAGTTCACTGCATGCGTGATTTAACTCTAGTCAGATTTCTGTTTTGGGTTCCTGGATGTGGAGTGAAAATGTATTTAATTCCCAACATTAAGTGACAGTGAGCCGCCAGGTCTCAAGGTGGAAGGAGGTTCGCCGCTGGAGCTCCAGGTTTCCAGATAAGTCGTTCCAGAACTGGGCAGTACTTTAGTCTAAGCTGTGTATAGGTGTTTAGCAATTACTTCTGTGATTATATTTCATTAGTTTTTATCTTATAAGCATTTTCGTAGCACGCAAACCATACTATATTAACCTAGCGACGCCGCCGTGTGCGCCATCTTTGCTTTCGGCGTGTTCTCGAGGCTTCGATTTCTGTAGTAGGAGATATTACAAGTGTGTAGATCTCATAAGTACATTAGACAACATTCATACTATCCAACATACTTATTTATTTTTTTGGTGTGCATAGGGTGTTTGGTGTTGAAGTTTAAGATAGTTTAATTAGTAGTAAGTTGGGGGTATTCATAAGATATATTTTAGGACTAACTAAGTGTTGCGGAAAGGGACGGTGTACTGGGATAAATTGTGTATAGATATTTAGCGGTTGCTTCTGAGCGTATATTTCAACAGTTTTTATCAAATAAGTATTTTTGACAAGCAAATTAGGCTATATTAACCCAGGGAGGCTGCCCAGCGCCATTTTGTTAAGTTCTAAGGGTGTTGGCTGTGTCAATTTGGTGTTTAAGTTTAAGATAGATTTTAAGACTAAGATAGTAGGCATAGCATTACACTAGGTATATCTTCATATCCTAGTGTAACTGCAGGATTGTTGGGTGTTGTGGACGGGTACTACAGTGTTTGATTCAGTGGTGTATATTTGTGTGGTGTGAGCTCTGTAGTGTGTAATTCTAGAGTGTATAATTCTATAGTGTAGGCTTCTGTAGTGAATAAGTTTGTGTCAAATTGGTGTGTAAGTTTAAGATAGATTTTAGGACTAAAATAGTGGGCATAAATTAGAGTAGGTATCTTCATATCTAGTGTAATTATACGGGATTATAGTGTATTGTAGATACTTATAGGCTATATTACTGTATTACTGTAGATATATTACAGTAGATACTTGTAGGCTTACAAGCTTACAGTAACTAGACTTAGTACTAAGAGTAGAAAGAAAAAAAAAAAATGGAAGGAGACTGTGGGAATTGTAAGTGTGTGGGAATCATTGGGGACTTGAGTAAGAGGTTAGATATGTTAACGGGGAGGTGGAGCGCTTGAAGTGTTTGGTGGCGGGACCCATCATGGGAGGTGCCAGCCAGGCAACTCGGGTGCCCGAGCGGAGGACTGATGGGAGTTCGGATGGCTTGGTCCGGGATGGTGGCAGTTGGAAGGTGGCAAGGCGCCATAGCACCCGACTGGCGCTAAGGAAGGTGGACATGGGCGTCCCAATTAAAAATAGGTTTGAGGCACTGGAGGAGAGGGAAGGTAATGATGAGAGGGACGGAGGTGGGGATGACCAGATGGCTGAAGATAGAGATGGAGAGAGAGAGGTTTTAGTCGTAGGGGATTCCAGGGTTCGGTACATGGATCGAACATTTTGTAGTCAGAATTTAAAATTATCCATGAGGATGGAGTACATAGTGCAGGAGTAGAATCTTTGTGGTTAGATATAATTCTGAAGAATGGAACAAAATTTAGGATTGGGGCATTCTATAGACCTCCAGACCAGAATGAAAACACTGACAGGCTGATGCAGGAAGAGATAAGTAGGAGAGTACAGGAGAGAACTATTTTGTTGGGGGATTTCAACATAGCAGGATTGGGAAACAAAACAATAGGTGTAAGCAAATCAGAAAGATGTTTCATGGCTTGTTTTGAGGACAATTTCTTCTTTCAAATGATACACGAGCCTACAAGGGAAAATAAAATATTAGATCTAGTGCTTACTAATGAGGAAAATTTTGTGCAAAATGTTAACGTAGGAGAGACCTTTGGTAATAGTGATCACAACATTATACGCTTCTCATTATATGTTGGAAGGGTAGCAACCAACAGAACATTGATTCCGAATTTTACAAAAGGGAATTACAGTGAGTTCAGGAGCTTCCTAAGTGAAATTAATTGGGAAGTCATATTGAATGGCTTAGATGCTTATGAAATGTGGACAATGATAAAAGATAAGCTATTTCAGGGTCAGGATAGGTTCATTCCCAGTAGGCAAATTAGATCAAACAGGGTTAAGCACCCTTCGTGGCTGACTAGGGAAGTTAAGCAATTACTGGACTCAAAGAAACAAGCATTCAAGAAACTAAAAGATACTAACTCTGGGTTAAACCTAGAATCATATAGAATAGCTAGAAATAAAGTTAGGAGGTGTGTTAGAGCATCTAAAAGACTTGCTGAAATCAACTTTGCTCGAGAATGTTCAGCAGGTAATGCTAAGAGATTCTTTAGCTTCTATAAATTTAAGGCTAAAAAGTGTAGTGTAGGACCACTGGAGGTAGATGGGGAAATAGTGGTTGATGATTGCGACATTGTGGAATCCCTAAGCAAGCAATTCTCATCAGTCTTCACTAAAGATAATTCTGGTACAATAGGAACATCTGTAGGCCATGCCATGGCAGGTGATATGCTGGAGGATCTTACAATAACTACAGAAGCCGTAGAGAAGCAGTTGCAGAATATAAAACCTAATAAAGCTTCCGGACCAGATGAAATATATGCTAGGATCTTAGTAGAGTGTGCTAAAGCTTTAGCAACTCCCCTAGGTATCATTTTCAGGCGATCTATGGAGTATTCAGAAGTACCTGAAGATTGGAGAAATGCAAGTGTAGTACCAATTTTCAAAAAGGGAAATAGGAAGAGTGTAGGAAACTACAGGCCAGTCAGTTTGACCTCATTAGTTTGCAAAGTACTAGAAAAGCTGGTTAAACAGAATGTTCAGATTCATCTTGATAGGCACAACCTTTTAAGGGATACTCAACATGGATTTCGATCTCAAAGGTCTTGTTTAACTAACCTATTGGAGTTCATTGAGTATGTTACCAAAGAAGTAGACAATGAAAGCAGGATGGATGTTGTGTACTTGGACTTTAGCAAAGCTTTTGATAAAGTTCCACATGGAAGGTTAATTCATCAATTACAACAACATGGGATTGTAGGAAAAGTTCTACATTGGATTGAAGCATGGTTGCAGGGAAGGAAACAAAGGGTAGTATTGAATGGATGTAAATCTGGTTGGAAAGATGTTCTGAGTGGAGTGCCACAGGGCTCTGTTCTAGGGCCCCTCCTCTTTATCATCTTTGTGAACAACATTGAAGTAGGGCTGAGGAATAGAGTGTTCAAATTTGCTGATGACATCAAGCTGGTAGGAGTGGCTAACAGCAGAGATCAATCTAGTAATATTCAACTAGATTTGGACGACCTAAAAGAGTGGGCTGATCAATGGCAGATGACTTTCAACTATGATAAGTGTAAGGTTATGCATATAGGGTCTGCAGGCGAGACATTCAGTTATAAAATGGGAGGGAGGGAACTGGATGTTATTGAAGAGGAAAGGGACTTAGGTGTGTTGGTCTCAAAAGACCTTAAAGCAGAAAAACAATGTATCTCAGCTAGAAATAGGGCACTCAGAATGCTGGGACTCATTAATAGAAGTGTGAAATATAAGAGCAGGGAAGTCATGAAAAAGCTGTACTTAGCATATGTGCGGCCCCACTTGGAGTACTCTGTACAAGCATGGAGCCCCTACCTAGAAAAGGATATAGATATGTTAGAAAGAGTCCAGCGCAAAGCCACTAGACTCGTCAGTGGATTAAGTAACTTAGAATATGGAGAAAGGCTTAATGCATTAGATATGTACTCACTCAAGTATAGGAGATTAAGGGGAGACATGATTGAAATGTACAAAATTGTTAGAGGGCTAGATCAGGTCAATTTGAATGATGCTCTGCAGTTTAGAGTATCCCATAGGGGTCATCAATTCAGGTTAGACAAAATGAGGTGCAGGACAGTTAAACGACAACAGGTCTTCAGTCAAAGGGTTGTTGACCAATGGAATAGGCTGCCTGCTGATGCAGTGGGGAGTCCCTCATTGAATGTCTTTAAAAGTAGGGTGGATAAATTTTTTAGACAGGAAAATGTTGTTTTTTAATTATAACTTGTGATGCATGGGATATTGAGTATTTTCACTAGCTATATAGGGTATAACATTATGCTAGTATTATGTTGTACTATATGGGGTGTACCTAGCAGTGGATTTGGCAACTTCCTTTGCGATGTCATACTGATGAGATTGGCTGTGGTGGCACAGGTGGAGGGATTGCATGGGTTTGGAATTGATAGGTGTGAACATGTACTTTCTAATATCTTCTAGACAGGCTTGACCCAGATGGGCCCTTGTGGCCCTTATTAAGCCTTAACACTTTATGACTTTATGACTTTATGAGAAGTGCCCATCTACTTTCATAAACATGGCCTTGGAAAAGAGATTCTAAGAGATTTTGGATTAGTTATGTAATTCCATAGTGATGTATGTACCTTATGTTTTATATTATATATTTGTTTATTATATGTTTGTATATATTATATATTTGTATTATTTTCTAAACATTGCCATTTCCATTTACAATTACATGGGAAAGTATGTATTATCAGGTTATGATTAAAGAAGATATGGTTTACCCTATCCTTCATGGAGTGTATCAAGCAATATAGTGAACAAGTTCTCTAGGCATGATAATCTATCCATGCCAACAGAATTGCATTATCAGCAGTAAGTAGTAGGGATAAGTAGCCATAAGAACAGCCATAAGTAGTATGAATGCCTGAACCACATTTTCCTGAGTCTGCTATTTCGGGTAAATCTTTAATACTATTACAATGTGGTTCATTGTCAATTATCACCGTTCAAACTCCAAAGGGAAATTGAGTGGGCCAGTTACCAGAGTTACGTGTGGCTACCAGAGTTACGTCTTACGTGTGGCTCTGTTATGTAATGGTCGCGCCTCATTGTTGCAGGTACGTGTGGCTGTGTTGTGTATTTGTCGTGCCCTATTGTTGCAGGTACGTGTAGCTGTGTTGTGTAATGATCGCGCCCTGTTGTTGCAGGTACGTGTGGCTGTGTTGTGTAATGCTCGCACTCCGTTGTTGCAGGTACCCGCGTCTGATCCAGCCGTCGAGCCTGCCTGGCCTGATGCGCATGCATCAGCAGTGCGGCAGCTGGCGCGAGACTGCCGCCTTCCGAGTGTCGGCCGGCCTCGACCTCGCCATCGCCCTGGACAAAATGGCCGACCGCTACCACCAACTGCACGGGCTGCCCGACCCGGCCATGGAGGATTTCCGCGCCCTGGTGCCCGCGCACGGCATGCTGTTCATCCGCGATGCTCTGCTGGACATCATCCACCCAGTGTGGCCATGCGGGTGAGTGGGCGCCGGGCGAGGAAGGACCAAATAATGATCGCCCGGGGCGTTCGGGAGCTATGGGGAAAGAACCACAGGGTAGTGACACTGTGTCTCTTCTTCTTCCTCCTCAATATACTTGCACTCCGTAAATCAATCAGTATAGGAGAAGAACTTCACTCGCAAACCATGTCGGCTTGTTTTCACCCCGTGGGTCTCACATGGTCCATATGGTCCTGAGAGATGTTGCCGGAGGCACGTGACCCTAGAGGCCACGTGCAGCTGCTACCAGCCCTTGACCGCCAGTACCCATGAATTCCGACCACTGGCCACACACAGCATTATGCTGATGTGGATGATGGTAACACCATTGATTATGGGTATATTGGCTGTGTAGCCACCAACTGGTTCGTCGGTACCGTGGTTGTCCCTAGTCTCGGCTAAGATGTCAGTGTCAAGGTCACTATAAGCGTAAAATTGTGTCTGAGTAACGCCATAATTGACTCGCAACCATTGGTTCCAGCGATGCTCCCATATGCACCCGGTGGCAATGTGTGACAGCATGCTGCCCTGTCGACAGAACCAACCACCTGTCGCGTCGCTACTACGCGGTGATGCTGTACCGTGAGATACAGCGTGAGTCCGTCCTGCTGCCCATGATCGGCGAGTTCCTGCAGCGGCCCCCGCACCAAGTTGACTTGGTGGAGGCCTGCTTCCTCACCAGCCAGTGGATGCTGCCCGAGCAGCGGCCGACCGTCGGCTGCCAGGTGTCCTGGTGAGTAGGTGGTGTGTACAGTATGTGTCCTGCTGACTCAGTGCTGTGTACAATATGTGTCTTGGTAACTTGGTGGTGTATACAGTAGGTGGTGTGTACAGTATGTGTCCTGCTGACTCAGTGGTGTGTACAATATGTGTCTTGGTAACTTGGTGGTGTATACAGTAGGTGTCCTCGTCAGTAGGTGGTGTGTGCAATATGTGGTACGTTCTGTAGGTGGTATGTGCAATAGGTGTCTTGGTAGGTAGGCGATGTGTGCAATAGGTGGTATGTGCAGTAGGTGTTCCTGGTGAGTTGGTGGTGTATGTTGTTTGTATGTGTATTATGTGACATGTGCAGTAGGTGTTGGAGTGAGTAGATGATATGTGCCCTCCCCTGTCACGAGCAGGTAGGCCAGCTATCCCAGATCTACTCGTCCGCTCAGTTTTATCGGGTCAACAGAGGAAAAGTGTCAAAGCTATGGGCGCGAAATGCTCCAACTGCGGTCCCGGCAAAAGACCTCATGCAGCCTATGACCGTTTCGGCACAATTTTTCTGAAGGAGAAAGGGATAGTTTGAACAAAACGTTCCAAAAAAATATATTCCGGGAAGCTCGTGAGCTCTATGAGAGAGTTCACCGAAGGGCATCTGATGCAGGAGAGGGAAGACTTAATTCTACTACGTCGCAACACATTCAGATGAATTCAGATACATACATGACTGCTTCTCACCTCATTACCCAGCTTAGTGCCTTGATGCGTGCTTTTGGACTTGAATGTATGACATTAGAGAAGGCACGTTCTCCAAAAATGGTGACGACACAGGCCTCAGGTAATGAAGAGAGAAGTACGGCGACTATGAGTTCCACTAGTACTGCAGTTTCTATCTCTGATGAGAAAAACGACACAAGGGAGTGGTCTGTGACAGACACACAGACATCCTGGCCCAGCGGACCAGGAAGCCCTTGAAGAAAATATTTTTGCCATCTAACTCATCAACACTCTTTTATCCAACAACCTCGCACCCTCAATCCTCAACAACCACACCTGATCCTTCCAAACCCAAGCCTACATCCAAAACATAAGGGGACGAGATGGCCCCACCCAGGTGTCCCTTACATGCACAGGAGGAGAGTGATGTCTGTGTGTCTGTCTGTGTCTTGGTGAGTTGGTGGTGTGTGTAGTAGGTGTCCTGGTTAGTTGGCAGCAGGTGAAGTAGTGGCGGAAAAAAACTTGCAATTTTGCAATACCATATGTGGGTGATTTTCCACCTTTGCATGCAAGATGTGGTTTTGTCGAACCAAGTCTATCCGTTATCAGCTGGTATTCATCAGTGTTGACCGGGAGTCTCCAAAACCTTGGGTGCATAACTTCGAGGGCATGGTAAACCCTTGATAATTTTCAGAGCTGCAGGGGTGGCGGTGGCTTAGTCGGTAGGGCGTTGTCCTTTTTATTGTAAGATCGTGGGTTCGAAACCCACGGCCGGCAGGATTACCAAGTCCACCCCTCTACCAATTGGTGTGAGAGATTTGCCCACATCCCTTTGGCAGGCCCCCTATGTGGCCTGTTTGTTGAATGCGTCGAAAAGAAAGATTGGCTCTCCTTCCGAGCTGGAGCTGTCTAGAGTTTGTGCTTTGTTTAATATTTTCATGCTATTCCGGTCGCTTCCTGGCTAGTGTCTCAATGTAAGGTTGCTGGTCATCGGGCGTGACGTCATCCAGTGTGACGTCACTGCGGTGGTGTTGCCTGCCTGCGTTTACACGTGCCGCACCGTTCGGCAGCCTGTACCGCAAGCTGAGCAAGTTGGTGCTGGAGCAGATGCAGGCGCGCCACCCGGACCACCCGGTGTCCGCCTGGACTCGCAGCCAGTGCCAGTGGCCGCCGCTGGGCGTCGCCCTGTGGAACGACACCGACACGCTGCTGTTGCTGGACATGATCAACCAAGTGATGTACGAGCGGCTGCTGCTGCTGAAGTCCGGTCCGGAGCTTGGCAGCGCAGACTGGTCTCTTTACATCCAGGTAAGTCGCGGTGGGACATTCGGTATTCGGGTTGGGAGGTCGTTGGTGTGGAGTGCGCCGTCGCCTCTTTTCCCTAGGCTGAAATCCGCGACAGGGTAGCGATAGTTCAGTCGTTGTGACTTGTTTTGCTCTTCATCGCGCATGGTGTGTTTGAATATCACGAGCTGCGGGATTGTCGAGTCCGGCCACGGCCGGTCGGCGTGAGAAGCTTGCGGCGAGACTAGAGGGTTTCGGTGATGTTGGCGATGACTCAGCATTCGAGAGCCGTGGCGCCTCGGCATGGTCCACCAGGCAGTCGAATATACCGAAAAATAACTCCGAAATTGTTCAAAAACATATAATGTCATATAATCTCGCAGTGATGCGACTGCAGCTCCATTAGTACATGTCAAGTCATTCTGCAGTGATGTGACTGTATCTCCAGGTAACCTAACCTAACCCAATCTTGTCTGGTTCTAGCTGATGGGGCCCCATGGGCACTTCTACATATCGAACGTTCCGAGGCCGACCAGCTTCAAGTGCATGTACGTGTCAGTGGCGGGAATGCTGGGCGTCAAATTGTACTACGTGCAGCCATTCACAGAGCCATTGGTTGGCTTCTACACCAGGTGAGTGGGCAATTGATGTTCAACCGGCCGTCGTATCCACCTTTGAGCAAGCTATCACCCGCTGAGGAATGTGCCTGCTCTAGCCTCTTGCTGGAGTGACGACCTCCCCAAAGAATCAACATGTATATAGTGGTCCATGCTTGTGAAGTCTATGCCTTTTCTAACACCATCCCTTATGATATGCCTATACAAGTTCATGAAAATTGCCGTGTTCTACAATGCCAGTTCATAACATAGGTGTTTGCATCGCTGTCATTGCTATCACAATCTCCAAAATAGGTACCTCTCAATGCACGCAACATGGATAGTTCTATGGTTCTATACAACTATCCCAAAACTGGGCTTCAGGGATTTAAATATTTTAAGCAGCATTATTTCCATAGCGATTTCGACATCATACACCTAACAGGAAATCATCTTAACGCTGGTGTCTCGTGTATGAGGGACAGCCAGACCGTCGGGATGGCCGTGCTTGTCTGTCTGTCTGTCTGTCTACATGTCTAAATGTCTACATGTCTGTATACACTGACGGCCGTCGTGTGTTGTACAGCCACAGTGACGAGATCACACTGGTCGACGTGCTGCGGGGCGGGCAACGGATGACACTGGCCGAGGGTGCCCGCCAGCTGAGCCTGGAACCCGACCTCCTGCGTTCCGTCGAAGCCGACGAGGTGCGTACTGCGGGCGTGGGCCGTGCTGGCGCGCGGCGCTCGCCTCCCCGTCGAGCCATTGTGGGCTCGACGGCGGACGATCGCTGCTGCATTGCCAGTATGACCAGGAACTTATCTTCTTCTGTCGTGCTGGAAGGTTGAAGTTGATTTGATTTCATTTGATGATGAAATGTTTCCAGCTTGTTGCTTGTTCGTAAAAATGAGACGTGTATGCAAGTGTTCTCAAGACGTGGCTTCCAATGAATACACATGCATAGTTTTGCAGGTTTATTTGTTTTTGTCGTTCCATTATTTCTAGATTATGAAATCAAAGTTGATGTCACCGAAGTCTGTAAATACAGAAGTTTTTCCATATTTGTGTAGTTGTAACATCAATATATTTGTGTTATATTGTTGAGGCATCTCTCCGAATCTGACCACCGGCACATTATCCTTCAAATCCCGTGTTCCAAAGTTACAGTACTGTCCACCTCTGACCATTCCATGAAGAGAATCGCAGCCAGCTCGAGAAGGGCGGCAGTGTGGCCGGTGACCGTGGCGGTGTGACTTCTATGACCTTGGTGACCTCTGCTGGCAGCTGCTGCGCGAGATGGTGTACAGGCTGGGATACCTGGTGACCAGTGGCGTCTCCGGCACGTTGGGCCTGGCCGACCTGCGCGCCGTCCGAGCGCTCTCCCACTGGACCGACAACAACTGTCAGCTGGACGTGCTCGTGCTGGACGGCGTGTACGGGCTGACTGCCCATCTGCGGCCCATGTACACCCGCCGCCTGCTGCAGGTCTGTACCAGCTCACGGCCCATGTACACCCGCCGCCTGCTACAGGTCTGTACCAGCTCACGGCCCATGTACACCCGCCGCCTGCTACAGGTCTGTACCAGCTCACGGCCCATGTACACCCGCCGCCTGCTGCAGGTCTGTACCATACACCCGCCGCCTGCTGCAGGTCTGTACCAGCTCACGGCCCATGTACACCCGCCGCCTGCTACAGGTCTGTACCAGCTCACGGCCCATGTACACCCGCCGCCTGCTGCAGGTCTGTACCAGCTCACGGCCCATGTACACCCGCCGCCTGCTGCAGGCCTGTACCAGCTCACGGCCCATGTACACCCGCTGCCTGCTACAGGTCTGTACCAGCTCACGGCCCATGTACACCCGCCGCCTGCTGCAGGTCTGTACCAGCTCACGGCCCGATGTTTGAGCGCGAATGATAACGGGCAGAAGCACCCGGAAGCCCGAATAGCAAGCGAAAAAACGGACAGGTTTTGCGTGGCCAAGGTTGTTTGTAGATGGAGATACAACGTTGAGAAAAGGAATGGAGCACATTTTGGGACATGCAGATGCTTATGCCCGCTGTGGTGTCATGCTGAAAATTCGTGGTCTTTGTCTGGAGATAGAGCATCAGAAAACATTATTTTGACTTTGATCTTCGCAACAAATGCCTGGAATCGCCTCCGTCAAGCAGTCCATTCCTTGCGACATTGTCATTATATACCACTGGCGTTAGGGTGATTTGTTCCTGCATGGTGTGTTGTGTGACGCCATTTGTTAACAGGAGCGTTCATGGATATGTCTTCAACTGTTTTTTTTCTCCCCAGAGATTCCTCGCGGACCAGGGTCCGGACCCACCTGCTGAGGTCCTACAGGATGTGCAGTCGTCTCTCGAAGACCTGGACAACAGGTTCAAGGCCATACTGGCGTCTGTTGCGCCCGATACCTCTGACCAGGTATGGGGGTGGGCTGATGAGGTGTCTGTGGACGGGCCGTGGTGGTGAAGGCCGTGCTGTATCTGTTCCGTATCGTGTGGCACCGTGGTGCTGAAGGCCGTGCTGTCTGTTCCGTATCGTGTGGCACCGTGGTGCTGAAGGCCGTGCTATCTGTTCCGGTATCGTGTGGCACCGTGATGCTGAAGGCCGTGCTATCTGTTCCGTATCGTGTGGCACCGTGATGCTGAAGGCCGTGCTATCTGTTGGGTATCGTGTGGCACCGTGGTGCTGAAGGCCGTGCTATCTGTTCGGTATCGTGTGGCACCGTGGTGCTGAAGGCCGTGCTATCTGTTCGGTATCGTGTGGCACCATGGTGTGGTCCTGAAAACTGTGCTGCCCACTCGGCACCATGTTGTCGTGGTGAAGGTCGCGCTACCTACTGTGCATCCCACCAAAACAGCTGGTATGATGTCAGTAGAACATCTCGCCATTGGTGCAGCATTTCTCTTGGAAAAAGGTGTGATTCTGAGGTATTTGGAAACGTCTGATAAATTAATGAAAACATGTGAAATAAATGTGGGAATTAAGTATGGGACATACCTCCTATGTATATTTTTCACGATTTGTACACGTCATTCTTCCTTTTTTACATGTACTCTCTTACTATTTTTTATCCAGTGAATTAAATGCATACTATGTGTATATATATATATATATATATATATATATATATATATATATATATATATATATATATATATATATATATATATATATATATATATATATATATATATATATATATATATATATATATATATATATATATATATATATATATATATGTATGTATATGTGTGTCTGTGTAGGCATGTACATGTCCAATTCCACTTATTTTGTGCAATGTTCATCAAGAAAACATCTGTGTGCCATGCCTTTTGGGGGGACGTCGGTAGCACAGTGGTTAGGCTGAGCGTCTGGCACACCAGAGGTACGTGGTTTCACTGCCCGCGGTACCCGCCCTTCTTGCCAGGGTGAGAGGCAGGCGACGCCATATGGCCTCAGCTGCTGAGTGTACCATTAAGCGGCGGGTGACCGTCCAGGAATAATTGGGAGCGATCCTCTCGATACCCTCACGTGATATCCCACCACCCGGTGTCAGCCGGTGACCGTCCGCGGATGATTTGGAGCGGACCTCTCGGTACCGTCACGTGATATCCCACCACCCGGTGTCAGCCGGTGACCGTCCGCGGATGATTTGGAGCGGACCTCTCGATACCCCGTGATATCCCACCACCCGGTGACCGTTCGCGGATGATTTGGAGCGGACCTCTCGGTACCGTCACGTGATATCCCACCACCAGATGTCACCCGGTGACCGCCCGCGGATGATTTGGAGCGGACCTCTCGGTACCCTCACGTGATATCCCACCACCCGGTGTCACCGGTGACCGGTCCGCGGATGATTTGGAGCGGACCTCTCGGTACCGTCACGTGATATCCCACCACCCGGTGTCACCCGGTGACCGTCCGCGGATGATTTGGAGCGGACCTCTCGGTACCGTCACGTGATATCCCACCACCCGGTGTCAGCCGGTGACCGTCCGCGGATGATTTGGAGCGGACCTCTCGGTACCGTCACGTGATATCCCACCACCCGGTGTCAGCCGGTGATGGTCCGCGGATGATTTGGAGCGGTCCTCTCGGTACCCTCACGTGATATCCCACCACCCGGTGTCAGCCGGTGACTGTCCGCGCATCATGCGGCCGGTCTCACGGCACCCGTTCTGTGTTCCAGACCGACCCCGTGCGCGGAGTATTGCCGGTCGAAGACGCGCCGCTGCAACATTTCGACATCGGCGACGTGGTGGTGTACGGTTCTTCCGCCCTGGGCGTGGTGTTCGCCTGTGATCCCTTCTACAAATTCCCTGGGGTAAGATATGGCAATCTTGTTCGCCGAGAAATTGAGGTTGTACCGAGGCGAGTTGTGTCCTCAGATAGGATGCACAGTCCGGGTCAGCGTGTTGTGTGCAGAGGAATTGGGGTTCTGTGTAGGGGGCAGATGTCGATGTGCCCTCTGCTGGGACGTTTATTCGGGATCAGCGTGTTTTGTGCAGAGGAATTAAGGTTCTTTGTGGCAGTGTAAAATAAGTGACCACGTGGTCTCGAAATTGACAGTTAGTGGAATAGTGCTATTTCATCCTTGTCTTAGGTTTTGATCATTTTGCCACATATGTGGGCAGTCATACACACGACTGCTAAGTAATGTAAAATGCATGTGACTGAAGTGAAAGGCATTCCGCTTTTTTAGTCCTTATGTGGCGATCCTTCATTTTCTTCCAATTTGTCATTATTCCCAAGCAACTTCTTTCTTCATCCACACAGTTAATGGTGAAGTAATTTTGGGACACTGCTGTGCGGTGGCGTTACATAGTTCCAACGATGCAATAAGCGACCAGCTTGTGAGCCGTGTTTCTCAATCGTCGCTGCTGTCCTCAGGATTGGGCCACCAGCCCCAACCGCTTGCTTTCTGGCATGCAACAGCCGTTCTACAGAATTCTGCGGGACGGGCACGGGTTCGATTACGTCGCTGAAGGTGAGTGCTGCGACATTGTCTCGTGCTCTGAAGGTGTTTCTAATGAACCTGGGTGGAAAAAAATAGATCAACGAGTGCGAAAAAAAAGTATAGCATGTTCACGTTCACGATGAAAACTGGTCATGTGAAATGACTTGTGGCTCCTGTATCTACAGTAAGGAGCAAATTAAGAACGGTATTTTTCGTTGTTTCTTTCAATGGCAATGGAGATGTTATGGACAGCCTCAGTAATTTTAACTGCATGTAGGCGCCCTAAGCCGTGATTGTGCATGAAGCCATGAGCCACCCGATAAACAAAGCAAACGTCCACAGAGGAGCTGGAGCGGACCACACTCCCGCGGCCCATCATGCACCGAGAGCTGGGCCGATATTTTACACACTTCGCCGGCGGCTGGTACGTGCCGGTGCCGTCACTCGACCGCCGGCTCCTGCCGCTGGCTGCCGGACAGCCGACCGGCCGCGGCGTGGCGCGTCAGCCTCCGACCGGCGTCCAGCGCGGCCAGCGCCAGCAGTGGATGCCGCCGCAGCAGCAGCACGGCGGATGGGGATTGCCGCTAATGCAGGACATGGGTGCGTGGCTGGGCGAGTGGCCCGAGATCCACGCCGAAGATGTGGACGGCGAGGTGGACTATCTGGCGAAGGTCGACGCCGACGACGACGGCGACGTTGGAGCGCCGGCCAAGTGATCGGTGTGGGAGGCGCTCTCCCAGCTCGTGCGCTGGTCGATGGTGGGCTGACGCCACTGTTGGCGCGCAACAGGTGCGCCAATATATGGGGCATGCAATGTCTGCCGGTTGGGCACGGTCACCTTGTACAATATACAAACCATTTTATGCTCAGGTACCGTGATGCTTATACATGCAATACTGTATGCCAAATGCAGTGTCGCTGTGACGTTTTCGTCGAGGCGTTTGTTATTCTAGCTTTACTGCGTACGCGCAATGTAGATGTTCGTTTTGTAACATGCGTGCTGTGACTCGATCTCGGGCTGGCTGTAACTCGGCCGGCCGGCTGCCTGCTCCAGGTGTACCTGCGATCAGCTTGTACCTGCACATTGCGAGATGTGTGTTGTAACGTCTGCGATAATTCCAGCTGCCTGTGGTTGTCTCAGACCTTCGTCTGCCGGGATTGTTTGAGATTATCTGCAGTGGGGAGGCAGCCGACCGCTAGCGTAAGCTTTTTTACCGCGACGGTGTCCATTACTGGACATGTGGATTGTGCTGTACCATGCCGGTGGTGGTACGCCTACGCGTTTGTAATCGTGTCTTTCCCACACGTGCCATTGTCATTGTGTCTTTCAGGTGATTATGCATCTCATTGTCTATACTCGTGTCTTTCCCGCATGCCAACATTATTGTGTCGTGCAGGTGATTGGTCCACATGCGGGTTTATGATCGTGTCTTTCCCACGTGCCAATATCATACATGCCTGGTGAAGGTAGTACAAACTTTTACATCGGAACACCTCAGGCAGTTGATGATCTTAGCTTTCTACGTGTATGGAAAGGGATGTGAAACATCTGCGTTATGCCTAACTGATGATGTGTGGCCGACAGAAAATAAACAAAAACAAGCATGATGTGTATGATGTGAGGCTTCACGGATGAATGACCGTGATATTATGAAACAAACCGATTCCATCAGATGGATTTATATTTGCTTCCAGTCAGATTACAATTAGATACACTTCACTAACATGGGGAAAAATGGAAGCCGTAAAACAACAGTACGCAGAGAAAACACCGAAATACGTACAGTCAATTTAAAAGACGTTGAGCATCGCGACGAACTCCACTCGTTTCCGAGAAGCGTAAGTGACCGCCGGCAGTAAATTCCAGGCTGAGGCCGCCCGGAATGAGAAGGCTCTACGTGACATGTTGAGGTGGAAAGGCGGTGGCTCCGGCTCTCTAGCCACCGTCGCACGGGTGGAGCGCCGTGAGATATCCTACCGCCGGCGGAACAGAGACCGGATCGCCTCTGGGGCTCGCGGTTAATTCAGACCCACGTGTAAGATTTTGAAACCGAGATATATCAAGGTCAAATATTAAGGTTAAAGTATAGCTAGAATGCCTCGAGGTTCTCGCTATTCCTTGCTATGTGTTCAATTTGTACCAATTGGGTGTCAATTGACATGACTTGGGAGGGACTATAATGTGATAACATCGAGCTAATTTCCAAGGTCAAACTGATATCTTTGGTCGCCTCGTATTTTTTCGTCGCCTTTACCTTCCCACATTTGGTATGAAACAATAGTCCGTGGTGAACCTCGAGTAACATTTCAAACCGGAACATGTGAATGTCGAATAACAAGATCGAAGGTTAGCCTAAATTGCTCAAAGTCCTCTCACCTCGTTGCTATGTCTTCGATTTTCCGTTCAACGGAAGTTGTCAAATTTTGGAAAGAAGCCACACGTCAATGCGTACCATTTTATAACCAGCCGGAGTTCATAACCACGAGAGGGCAATGCTGTAATCAGGGGTGGATCCAGGGACCGTCATGGTGGCACGTGTTTGGGGTGCACCAGTTTTTGGGAGCGGCGCCACTGCGAAAACGTCTCGAGGGGAGCCCCTTGCTGCAAAATTCCAGGGGGCGGGTTGCACTTGGCCCTTCCCGAAAGGGCTCCTTTCCTTGCAAGGGATGCCTTTTTTCTGAACAGGTGCGTTTCTGTCTGAAAAACTGGAGCATATGCACTGTATGAAACCTTTTCATAGAGGCGCTTCTTCCCGGTCCGAGGGACGCCAACTTCTACCAGGGGGTGCATGCCTTCAGTGCTACACCCTTTATCTGCCCTAATTGCCATTGCATCGAAATGTATACCCGTGAAACAGGAACACATGGGAAAGGTAGGCAAGGAGAGCAATATGCCATACTTGCTACGAAAATACCTTCGTTCAATATTTGATGCTTTACATGCTACAAGAGGGCAACGTTGAGCATGCTTACAGCATGGCTCTATGGTGTCATGAGTTATGTCCTAACACATTCGACATGAAGCTAGATGTTCATAGGCAGTGAGTGAAACATGCTAATTTGGCGGAATTTTTGTCCGAAAAATATTGTTTTTTAACGATGGAAAATCAGAAAACAAGGCATTAAAAAAGGGGCTGAAGTGCTGCGGTTTTTATTTGGGGGGGGGGGCTACTCCTCCATCCTGTCTTAGCTTACCAGGTCTCTGGCTTGTCACCCCGAATTTCGAAACCGTTGCTACATCAATGTGTATGAGTGATATTTAACCCGTATCATCTCGGGATGGGGGTCTTCAGCCGCCCCCTCCCTTCAGGTTTTTCGCGGATAGCGGACGAACGGCGCGCGGCAGCGCGCCCAAATTTGGCATACCCTTTCCCACATCAATTTGACATGCTGATTCAAAATTTTTAGGTCAGGTCATCTAGGGTCTACGAGTTAGTCAAAGTCAAGTGAGGTCACCTACAAAAACGTTCAACCAGTCGTCACGCTTTAACAGATATTTTATTACAGATATTTTAATGAAACTTTCAGCGTTTGCTTATCTTTACGGATGGAACAAAACGTACCAGTGGAATTTTTCATTTTCTTCGTTTCTGACTCCATATAAATTTTGCGTACTTGCCAAATTGCAGATCAAATACAGGATTCTGGCTAAAGTAAGCATTTTTTATTAGGGCAAGTTGACTTTCAACAACGTTTCTTGGTCTGCTCTACCCATTGTAAGAGGAAAATTAAAGGAAACCTGAAATCTCAAAATTTTGAAATTTCCAAAATTGATTTTTTTTCGGGGTCAAAAAATTTATAGGACTGGTCGATTTCGGTGTCCTTTTCTCGTTCCAAATAAATTTCGTTTTTTCATATATTCCCCAAAATGATCTCCCCAGAGTCAAAAACATAATGTAAGTCGTGAAAAGTCGTGATATTCCAGCCACCCTGGTGATATCACTTTTCGGAGAAAATTGTTTTGGGGGTGGACCCGAACCCTACTCTTCGAGCGCTTTCCAATGACACCTCTTACGTTTTCGTGCGATGCTTAGTTTGGATTTTAGAGGGGGTCTTCAACCGCACCACCCACGAGACTGGGTGTGAAGATTTGACCGAAAAGACGGCGTCGGACAATAGGGATCTGTGAGTGTGTTATATATGTACGCGTATTATTTCGCGGGAATATTTCAGTGTGCTCTGCATGTCTACGTGTTATTTAGTAGTAATCTTTGAGTTTGTTCGACGTACATAAAATTGTTGCTTAGCATGAATCTCTAAGTACATACGTGTTATTTACAATGACCTACAATGACCACCTGACCGCTCTGTTGGGCGGCTCACACAACCGGATTCGCAAAGAAAGGAGTGCAATACATGAAGAAAGTACAGAAACGCTTAGGCACACAATGATATGCAGTATATTTCCGGATATGTAGGGCGTAACATGCAAAGCGAAGTCAACCGAATGACAGTCATTTCAATTTATGTCGACATTCCAGTTGACCAAGTTTGGTTCTATTAGCCTGTCATGATGAACTCGGCGATCTAACATGACTTTTAAATTATATAGCATAATAATACGCGCCAAACACGTCTCTAGTGTTGTCAAGAACACTTCCCTTTTGGCAATATACGGGAAGCGCATCAGCGCCGATTTTTGTGGTCTGGCACTGAGATTTAAAAAAAATTACGGCCCATAAGTTAAAAACTTTTCGGCCGATTTTCATTTTTCTTGCTTTAGAGAATGCGCCGGTCATTTTTAAGTAGGTACGGAAAAAATAGCGTATATCGGCCGGTTCAATATGGTGTTGTGTACGAAAAATCGGAGGGATGGGCGGATTTCGTCGTCCACCCCTCCAGGGCGTGTGTTAACATGGCATGAACTTGACCTGACTTGACGTCGGTGACCTGACATGACTTTGAAACCATGTAGCATAACGATATACATCAAACAAGTCGCTAGTGTTGCAAAGAACACTTCCTCTTTGCCAATATACGGGAAGCGCATCAGCGCCGATATTTGTGGTCTGGCGCTGACAAAGTTTTTTGTTTACTTTGCCGACCCCTAACTCGAAAGATTTTCGGTCAATTTTCATTTTTCTTTCTTTAAACAACGTGCCCTTCATTGTTAACCAGGTACTCAAACAATGGCCTATATCGGCCGGTAAAATCTGGAGTTATCTACGAAACACCGGAGGGGTGGGCGGATTTCCCCCCCCCCTCCAGGCCGCGTGTTCACAGGACCCGCTGAGTGTGTTATATGTATATGCGTGTCATGTAGCGGGATATCTGAGTGTGTTATACATGGATACGAGTTATTTAGCGGGCATGTGAGTGAGCTATATATGTTTGCGTGCTATTTAGCACGGAACTCTTAGTGTATTATGTATGTATGCATGCCATTTAGCGGGAATCCCTGATTGTGTTGTACATGTATACGCTCTAATGAACATGAATTTCTCAGTGTATTATACACGTGCACGTCCTATTTACCACGAACCTATGAATGCGTTATACGTACATAAAAGTGTTATTTGCCAAGAAGACCTGAGGGATTATGGCACATGTTAGTTATTAGGGCTATAGAGCGCATCGACTACATTGAACATGTAGTGCCCAGGTTATCGCACAAGTGTACGTGTTTTTTTAACAGCAGTCGCCGAGCGTCCTATATGAATGCGCCGAAAGCACAAGAAATACGCGTGCACGTGCGCAGTAGTTTTGACGAGTGGGCGTCACTATCCGGAATGTCTGATATCGTAAAATACTACATTTTTTAGTTATTTGTACAGGTGTAATTTCGGTAGTGTGAGGTGACTTATCAAGCGATACTAAAATTAAAACATTCGAACAAGAGATAGGGTTGAAATCCGGTGACTCCTAAGTTATGATGGTAGGTTGGGTCCACTCTCCATAGCAACTAAGTTGTTCACTTAATTCATTTACAAAATAAAGCGGCCCTTTGCAAAATAAACAGTGGTCGAACCCAGGACTTTAAACCTTCCCGTCTCTCCGCTCAGATCCTCACCTCGTCCCGGGGGTAGGAGATAATAGCTCCTCATCTAAAATCCAAACTATGCATCGCACGAAACCAAAAGAGGTGTCATCGGAAAGTGTTCGATGAGTAGGGCCCGGGTCCATTATTTGGAAGAAAAAATGACAGCGAAATCAATCAAATCCACACAAGTTCCTCCCCTCCTCGCCATTTTTTTGAAATTTCAAGATTTTAAGTTTTCAAATTTTCTTTAATTTTCCTTTTCTAATGGATAGAGCAGACCGAGAAACGTCATTGGAAGTGAACTTGTTCTAATACAAAATGCTTATTTTTTGCCAACATCTTCGATTTTATCTCAAAGAGGCACGTGTGCAAAATTTATAAGTAGTCAAAAACGAGAAAAATGGAAAATTCCTCTCGTGCGATTTCTTACATCCATAAAGATAAGCAAACGCGGAAAGTTTCATTAAAATATCTGTATCCGTTAAAATAAGGTGACCTCACTTGACCTGGATTAACTCGTTGACCCTAGATAACTTGACTTCAAAAGCTTGACCTGACATGCCACATTGATGTGGGAAAAGTTATGCCAAATTTTGGCGCGCTCCTGCGCGCCGTTCGTTCACTATCCGCGAAAAACATGCGTGGGGGAAGGGTTGAAGACCCCCAGAGACGGCACGGGTTAACAAATTGAGGGTAGGTGGGCCTCCTCCAAATCCGTCAGTTCCTCCCCCTTGGTGCAAATTCTAGGTACGCCACTGGGGTTAGTTAGTTATTTGGGTTTTAGGGCGCATCAACTGCAGTAGTTATACAGCGCCCATGCCACGCTTTGGGAAACGCAGACGTTATCGTGTTGCCGTATGTGGCACACACGATGTTGCCGCATACCGGTACACCTCAGTCTCGAGCATCCATTCGGTACAGTTAGGGCTCGATCGGCTGCTCGTTGCAAGCTGCACTTCCCTTTCGATCGATGTGCAGCGGGGCGTTGAGTGGTGCACTGCGCACCGACCGCAGCGCGATTCCAGAAGCGTGCATGCACGTTCGCCGTGGCCATAACGCATGGAATGATGGCAGTGCAAGGGGAGGTGAACGTCGTGATGAAATTGGCGCCTGTGCCCGTGTGAAGTAGGTGGTGATGTATGTCGGCTGACACGTACTCTGGGGGATGGTGAGCATTTAATGTCAGCGCTATTATGCGCTATGTGACTGGCAGCATCGGGGCTTGAATGACACGTCAAACGTTCGCGCCATGACGAAGGCCACTCGGAACATTTTGGATACATGCAGCCAGCCCTCCGGTTGGCACAGCAGTTCGCGAAATCCGGAGAATGTCGAGGAGGATATAAGAGCTGTCTTTTTCTTCAACTTTTCGTGGATAGCTTGGGAACCACAAAACGAAACTCAGTTCAATCTTGAGTACCATCTTGGGCGTCTTTTTCGGACCTTTCGTATTTTGTCTCACGATTTTTCAGGTCTTGGTGTCATGGCGCCATAAAAGGTTAAACTTGGGAACCTTTTTCAATGAAGTCTGAAGTTATTGCATCTTGACATGACATTACAACGCAAAGCGAAATATTTCGAAGTGCTTAACCTTATATATGACTTTATTGATATTCGGACATTGTCATTGGACCTACCATTCCAAGTAATTCATGGTCACTAACCTATGGTTACTGTGTTTGACTCTTTCAGCTCTACAGAATAGCTATCGTTGTATTATTTCCTGAATACAATTTGGTCGTCCATTTCGATGCTCGGGTGGGTGGAAGCAGTGGTGTGAACAGGAATCGCATTCAATCCACTTTTTAAACGTGAAGTCGACCGTTGGCCGATCCTGACTCGGGGACAATGCTCTATACAGAACTTGAAATGTCATTGCATCAGCAAAACATCAACGTACACCCTAGCAATAAATCATAGGTTACGTCGGTTGCAGTTTGTGGAAGGGTTTGCGATCAACTTGCGAAAGAAACAGATTTTGCGAAGACGTAGTATTTACCTGGAAGGTGACCTATCCAATCCAGGTACAGCAAAAGGCTAGCAATCGCAATATCTCACCCCACACCAGACGCACAGTTTTGCTTCGTCTTTCTAGCACGTTTAGCTTCTACACGGCTAGGGATCGCACTCCCCTCCCTGGCAACGGTGGAAAACGCCGCAAACGAGCCAGGCTTATGCTGCGTGGGAACAGTCATGCATTCTCTAATATTTACCCGAATTCTGGTATCTTCGGCGAAATGTTTCATACTGCAACCTGCATGTGTCAAAAATCCCCTCCCATCCCCAACACTCAATATGTACCCCACTTGACCACGCCCGGAAGCCGATATTCCACTAGGCAATTATAGCTAGACATGTGATGACATCTGCCGTGCCGTGATGAACAGTGGCGGCGTGGGAAGTGTCAGCGCCAGTATATAATCCGTATCGCATTCCACCATTGCGACACCGATAATGACCTATAACAGGACACGGGCTGGACGGAAACGAGCACCCCGGCCGCCGCCAAGTCCCGCCATCAGCCGAAAGTGTGAGGTTGACCTGCGGGGCAGTCACACAGCGGTGCTACTTCACGTATAACAGGGGCACGTCACACACAGCAGGGGTACTTCAGACATAGCAGGGGTACTTCATGCACAACAGGGGTACTTCCACATAACAGCGTACTTCAACACAGCAGGGTACTTCAGACATAGCCGGGTACTTCAACAACACAGACATAGCCGGGTACTTCACACACAACAGGGGTACTTCACACAACAGGGGTACTTCACATGCACAACAGGGGTACTTCCACATAACAAGCGTACTTAACACACAACAGGGGTACTTCACACACAACAGGGGTACTTCACACAACAACATACTTCACACACAACAGGGGTACTTCACACAAGCAGGGGTACTTCAGACATAGCAGGGCTTCGACAGCCGGGTACTTCACACAACAGGGACCCACAAACAAGCGTACTTCACACACAACGGGGGTACTTCACACACAACAGGGGTACTTCCACATAACAAGCGTACTTCAGACATAGCCGGGTACTTCACACACAACAGGGGATTTCACACAACAGGGGTACTTCCCTACCCTGGCGTTAGCTGCCAGTGCCCTAGAGCTCTACTCAGGGGAGGCTCTAGCCCTAGGCAAAATTGCTGTTACAATGACTCTATTGGTACCCTTCATGGTGGCCAGAAGGGCCCTGTACTCCCGCAGAAGCTCCTCACTCCTAGCAAGACCTATTTTATTTACCCCTACATGCACTATGACTGTGCTAAACTGGTGATCACTGGTGACCTGTGCCACCACAGGTACCAGGTCCTTCACCTTGGCACCAGGCCTGGTGATGCACCTCCTGTCCCTCCTACCTTTACAAAATACCCGCTCTAAATGTCGCACACGGGAGTATCCTGGGACCAGCACCGACTCCTTACTACTACTATCCTGGGGGCAGTCATCCAATGCCTGGAACATATTTGATGTTAATATGCATGCCCGCTGGGCCGTTCGGCTAGACTTCCTCCCGCTGCTACCACCTGCCACCTGCCACTCACTGACCCCTTCCTTAGGTTCGCGTCTCCAAATCCTCCACCACCTGACCTCATGCCACTTCCCCTCCTGTGACCTACCAGAACTACCCCTCCTCTGTTCACTATTCACACTCCCCTCTCGAGAGATCCCAGCCACCTCCACAGTAGGGGAAGCCTCAACTATCTGGTGGCCTGCGACCACCTGGCCATATGATGTCCCTGCTACGGAGTGACCCCTTGTTGCTTTATCTTGCCTACCCTGTGCAACAAGGGCGGCCTTGAGCTTGGAAAGCCCTGCCTTAAGGGTCCTAATCCCTTCCTCTAGTGCCTGCATCCTGGTCGAAACCATCCTAAACGCTGCAGTTGATGCCTAGATTTAAATTCAAATTAACTCGCTAAACAACCGACAAAAAAGCCAACTATCATTCACGATAAATCGCTACCTCCTATACTGTCAGTTAATTATCTGAGTACCTCATGAAAAGCAGAAACCGTTAAACAATTGTTTTTTGTTTTGTTTTTTGTTTAAAATAAATAAACAAAATGTCTAATCTAATTGTCTTCCACACATGTAGACAACTATATGAATATCCCTTTTGATATCACTTATGGCTAGACAGAAAAATGAACAGTCACACAGCACTTTTGAATACACTCAACTTACTACCAATTAACTCTATCTTAAACTTCAACACCAAACACACTATGGACAACAAAAAGAAATAAAGTATGTTAGGATAGTATGAATGTTGTCTAATGTACTTATGAAATCTACACACTTGTAATATCTCCTACTACAGAAATCGAAGCGTCGAGAACACGCCTAAAGTCACGAGGCCTCGCCTAACAAGAAGATGGCGCACGGCAGCGTCGCTGGGTTAATTTAGTATAGTTTGCGTGCTACCAAATGCTTATCAGATAAAAACTAATGAAATATAATCACAGAAGTAATTGCTAAACACCTATCCACAGCTTAGATTAGAGTACAGCCCTGTTCTGCAACGACTTATCTGGAAACCTGGAGCTCCAACGGACGTCCTCCCACCGTGACACCTAGCGGCAAACAAACGACACCTGACTCAATTTCAATTCCAATGTCCACCCATTACTCTCACGACACCCCCCACCCCAACCTAAGTCGCCGGCCCACCGGAAACGAGGTCGGCATGGACCGGAAATCACCCACCCAGCGTCCGTGGGTGACAGTTCATACGACAATGGCCGCCGGGGGCGGCCGCCACCCAGCGTCCGTGGGTGTAACAAGGATGGCCGCCGGGGGCATCTGGCTCATGTGCGCGCCGTAGTACGCGTTCGATTTCACCACCACCGATATTGAGCAAGGCCAGACGTCTGAGACCAGTGATCGAAGAAGGCTCCAAAACCACTTTAGGACCACTACGACCAGCGACTCTGAGACATCCCTCTATGACCCCCCCCCCCCCACCACCACCACTTCCCACTTCCCTGTTGCAGACACAACCAGACATCCCCTATGACCCCTCTACCACTTCCCCGTTCCAGACATAACCAGGTAACCCCACACCAACTCCTTCCCAATCACTTCCCATTTCCACTCCGGACTTAACCATGTACCCTCTACCATCCGCTCCCCTACCATACTCCCTCCCTACCTGAATAACCAAGCCAGACAAAACCCTAAGCAAACAACCCCTTATCACATCTTTCGTCCCGTCTAGACATAACCAGACAATCCCCCCCCCCCCAATACCTCACATCTATCCCCCATACAAACCGCGCTTCAGACCAACCCCGCCCACGACGTTGCCGCCGTGCAGTATCCATGACGGTAATGATCGACACAAGCAACAGTTTTGTCCATATTCAGTCTAGCTGGCTTCAATTAGCAAATGTGCTGTTATGCCGTGTTCGGCTCGCGGTGACCTTGTAGTTGGTGCGGCTGATGGATTTCATGGTATATGAT
Organism: Imbricaverruca yamaguchii; assembly: GCA_034440575.1. Taxonomy (NCBI): domain Eukaryota; kingdom Metazoa; phylum Arthropoda; class Thecostraca; family Neoverrucidae; genus Imbricaverruca; species Imbricaverruca yamaguchii. Next base: position 35,297 of record JAOTOL010000486.1, on the reverse strand, counting down.
TTGCCAGATTACATCTACGAACATAGTAAATACAGTGTATCCCCTTCCCCAGTCCCATTCTCCAGTCCCTTTCTCCGGTACCCTGCTCCGGTCCCTTTCCCCGGTCCCCTTCCCCGGTCCCCTTCCCCGGTCCCCTTCCCCGGTCCCCTTCCCCGGTCCCCTTCCCCGGTCCCCTTCCCCGGTCCCCTTCCCCGGTCCCCTTCCCCGGTCCCCTTCCCCGGTCCCCTTCCCCGGTCCCCTTCCCCGGTCCCCTTCCCCGGTCCCCTTCCCCTCCCTTCCCGGTCCCCTTCCCCGGTCCCCTTCCCCGGTCCCCTTCCCCGGTCCCCTTCCCCGGTCCCCTTCCCCGGTCCCCTTCCCCGGTCCCCTTCCCCGGTCCCCTTCCCCGGTCCCCTTCCCCGGTCCCCTCCCCCCCTTCCCCGGTCCCCTTCCCGGTCCCCTTCCCCGGTCCCCTCCCCGGTCCCCTTCCCCGGTCCCCCCCGGTCCCCTTCCCCGGTCCCCCCCCGGTCCCCTTCCCCGGTCCCCTTCCCCGGTCCCCTTCCCCGGTCCCCTTCCCCGGTCCCCTTCCCCGGTCCCCTTCCCCGGTCCCCTTCCCCGGTCCCCTTCCCCCGGCCCCCTTCCCCGGCCCCCTTCCCCGGTCCCCTTCCCGGTCCCCGGTCCCCTTCCCCGGTCCCTTCCCGGGTCCCCTTCCCCGGTCCCCTTCCCCGGTCCCCTTCCCCGGTCCCCTTCCCCGGTCCCCTTCCCCGGTCCCCTTCCCCGGTCCCCTTCCCCGGTCCCCTTCCCCGGTCCCCTTCCCCGGTCCCTTCCCCGGTCCCCTTCCCCGGTCCCCTTCCCCGGTCCCCTTCCCCGGTCCCCTTCCCCCGGTCCCCTTCCCCGGTCCCCTTCCCCGGTCCCCTTCCCCGGTCCCCTTCCCCGGTCCCCTTCCCCGGTCCCCTTCCCCGGTCCCCTTCCCCCGTCCCCTTCCCCCGGCCCCTTCCCCCGGTCCCCTTCCCCGGTCCCTTCCCCGGTCCCCTTCCCCGGTCCCCTTCCCCGGTCCCCTTCCCCGGTCCCCTTCCCCGGTCCCCTTCCCCGGTCCCCTTCCCCGGTCCCCTTCCCCGGTCCCCTTCCCCGGTCCCCTTCCCCGGTCCCCTTCCCCGGTCCCCTTCACCGATCCCCTTCAGCGGTCCCCTATTCCGGTCTACTTCTCCGATCCCCTTCTCCGGTCCCTTTCTCCGGACCCTTTTTCCGGTTTCCTTCTTCGGTCCCCTTCACCGGACCCCTTCATTTTGCATAGAACACCCATTTTGCCATATGATATCGTAATTCATCCAAATATTCCGCTAAATTCCCTCTGCGTCATATTCCAGAATGACAGGACGACCTACAGCATACAGCATGAAATGCCGCTCAGAATGTTTGACATTATATGAGTTACCCTAAGGGTGCATACATGGTTAAAAATTGTGGGAAGTATAAGTGGTCGTGGTTTTGTTCCTCCACAGTGCCCCCCATAGGCCTCTGGAAGTCTAATCATGACTGGCAAAGGTAATTTTCCGGTGCTCTGTTACATGTAGTCAGTTGGAAACCAGTCCGCTGACATACTCTATGCAATGCTCGAGTCCGCTATCGCAGTTCATGTTCCCACGGTCACCATCCGACACAGACTGCCGCCCTGGTTCGACAGCTGGGTCCCCGTCCCAAGGACGCTGCATTTCAACGGATGAGGCCAGATCCCATACCGAAGAGTTGCATGGATTTTTTCAACTTAAAGAGCCGCTTTGAAATCCATTCCCAGTATAAAGTATTATGATGATCTGCTTAAGCCCAAGGATGACTTGAAGACAGACTGGAAGCAATAGTGGTACTGGCTAAGATGTGTCACCAAAATGTTACTTTCCCACAAGATCTTGGGAACTGAACTAGGGAGCTCGTGTCTCGTGATTTGGACCGTACGACAGTCCTGAGTTGCGCGTCCTCGTCCTCTGGTAAGTTCACCAACCCTGACGTGCATATGTAACCACCGTCACCGTGTCTGCGATGTTCCGACCCTAACGTGCATATGTACCCACAGCCCGGGTGTATGACATTGGTTTCCTACACACCGTCACCGTGTCTGCGTATGTTCCGACCCTAACGTGCATATGTACCCACAGCCCGGGTGTATGACATTAGTTTCCTACACACCGTCACCGTGTCTGCGTATGTCTCCCCCTACCCATATGCACCCACAGCCCGGGTGTATGACATTTGTTTCCTACACACCGTCACCGTGTCTGCGTATGTTCCGACCCTAACGTGCATATGTACCCGCAGCCCGGGTGTATGACATTGGTTTCCTACACACCGTCATCGTGTCTGCGTATGTGTCGACCCTGACGCACATATGCACCCACAGCCTGGGTGTATGACATTAGTTTCCTACACACCATCACCGTGTCTGCGTGTCTGCCGGACACAAATGTTCTGTGTCCGACGCAGTGAAAAGGGCACAGTACATTGGAGTAGATTCCAACACACAAAGAATGCGGGCCAGGCGACATTAATGCGTGCATCAGTCGAGAATGTGCCAGGGAAGCGGGTTCACGATTCTGGTGACAGAAGCGACCAATCAGTCTCCGACCAATCAGCTATTTTCTACACCTCTGGAAGAAGGCCAAGATCTTTCCAACAGTTATAAAGTGCCACAAAAAGAACGTCTCTCCCTGCCGCTGTGTTTCACTGCTGTCGCTTTTGGTGAAGATCCTAGCACGTCGTTTACGATGTCCTATCACATCATGTGTAGCCCATGCTCAGTGTAGCTCGGCTTTGGTCCGATGCGGTCATTTGTGTTGAACTTAGGGGTTTATTTATCATCACGGATGAAAGCCATATCGGACGTATATCAGACGGACACAAGTGGAGCAGAACTATTCGTCCGTGGTTGAAAGTGTCAGTGAAAGGCACGTTGTTGGAACCTCTGATTGGTAATTGTTAATGACTAGCATACGCGATTGAGCATTGTTTTTATTTTATTTTATTAGTTGCGTTTTAGTAGTTGCGAAGTATGGAAACGCTTTTTTTCAAGTTGCAGAAGCTCCAGCTACTTTCCACTTGTTGTCAACCCTTCTGCATGCTGACGATGTTAAAATTATTATGCGGAGTCGACGTCCGGCTGACCAGCTAATGCTCAAAGACGACCTGAACCTACAGAGATACTGGTCCGTCAGTTGAGGTTGAACATTTGCATTTATCATTAAATGTTGAAAATTTGATTGTTGAAAAAGTGTAATGTTTGAATTGTTGCCTTTTAATTTAATCTGATCATGATGTTGATTTAGAAATATACATGTTTCATTTTTTATATTTAAATTCGTTTCGCAATACAATTTCCCTAAATTTTTGGCATTAAAGTTTTAACATTAACATTAAGCATTCCATCCGACAAAGTGCAAATAAATAACCACAACGTTCAGGTGCGCACCCATCTCCAAACTAAAATCGTCATGCGAAAATAAGAGCTGGAAGCAGTTTGTTCCACCAAAAATCTGGACGTCATTTACATTAGATTCGAAGCTCACTTTTTCCTCTGATGTGCAACACATAGATGCACAAATGGAGCACGTGACATATTGATTAGGCCCTTCCAGTCGTGTCGTTGAAGCGATTCAAATAAACGCGGGCTCTAATTTCAGCCTATTGTGCAAATGTCAAATCAAATTTAGAACCCTGCAGTGTGATCTGGATTGGCACGGCTAAAACCCACACAGTGCGGGACGGTTGTGTGGGACACACATTTATACTCTGGCTGAATGTTCACACCAGCTGCTCTCCCACGTCTCTAGCTTGTGATGCTCCTGGCCGGCACTTCCGCATTTCACCTTTCTCCTTACTTCTACCTACCTGTTCCGGCAAGACCGACCCGCACACGTTCTCTGTTATTTGTTCCTCGCGTAAACCTTAATTCTGCCAAGTGTGGATTAATAGGACATGTTGCAAATTCGGTCAACACATTATTTCTTATCTTCTGATCTCGGGACAGATATCTTTTATGTCAGCATTTAGGTAGCATGTTGTGCGATATATCGGGAAAGCCGCATACCAGTATCACCTAGTGATTTCAAATGCTTATCTTGCCTGGTTATCCTTAGCGTTCCTGTACTTGAGTTTGTACTTCCGTCGCGTAGGAGTTCTGCATTAATATGATTTCGTACATAGGCTCGCACATATTGCCTCTGCGATCGCCGTCTGGCATTTCGCACTGGAAAGAACATGAACTGGTCAACTTACGCTGAGCTCTACGCTCAGGATGAGATGTAATTCGTGATGCAAGTTGACACTCCGCCGCTTGGCTTACCTGATGGGCCTCATTCGCCGACCTGATCAATCTTGAACATCTTGGTGCCGGATATCGGAGCTGTGACGTCAAAACCTGGAACACGACAATCCGATATCGGCGAAACCGCACGTTATGGACAGCTACTGACTCGTGTTCTTCAGGTACCAATATTGAACATTTCATCTCAGCTCGCTTGTTGAAATAAATAAATGAGCATGACAGACAGCTCCAGTGCTTCTTGCGCAGCTCTTTGAACAAAATAACGCAAGAACAACAAAGTTAAATAAAGAACAAAATAACAAATAACACGGACTGACATCATGAGATATCTGTTAAACGGCGCCGTCTCGGCAGGGGTCTTCAAACGCCCCCACCCTCAGGGTTTTCGCGGGTGGTGAAAGAACTGCGCGCGGCAGAGAACCGAAATTTTAACGCATACAGATATTTTAACTTTCAGGGTTTGCATATATTTAGGGATGCAATAAAACATACAAGAGGATTTTTTCTTCTTTTTTTCTGATTTTGATTACCTATATGTGTTGCATATTTACATATTATACTTGAAGTCGAAGATTCTTCTAAAGTAAGCATGATCTGACAGGATTGACGTAAATGTGCACATGCCTTACAGTTGCTTGCAATGCCCATTCGCTTTACAGGCGGCTCAAATGACCTTTATATTCGGGCACGACTTTATCCTCATTCCCACTACTCCTGGAGGTCTGGGTATGGCGATTTTTGCGGAGGATCCGAGAACGTAAGGGCAAGAGTCTCCCTCCCGGAGCTGGAGGGGCCGCCACCGGATAAAAAAAGTAGCTTCGTACTGGCCCATGGCTTGCTCGACATCTACAGGAACTCACGTGCTGCGATAGCAACGCTTTTGTCCTACATGCGGCTCATTTGTGTATCACGTGTATCAGTGCAAATGTATTTAACTGAGATAAACAAAAAACTGTTGTAAGAAATGAAAGGAACATAACGAGCAATACCACAGCCAAAACAACGACATTGTATGTGAGAACAGCATGGTGTATGTTTAGGTGAGATTCAATGCATAACAACAACAGCGCACATCTAAAACGTATTAGTCGCTCACGGCTACGAATAATAGCAAACGACTTCGTGGGCAGCGCCTTGGGCAGCTAGGGCCTAGTTTCGTGGACAGCTCGGGCCAAGTTCCATGGACAGCTCATGCTAAGGTCCGTGGGCTGCTCATGCCCAGTTCGGTGGGCTGCTCTGGTCCAGCTCCGTGGACATCTTCGTGCCTGTCCGTCCAGCACCGCCAAACTTCGCCGATCGCGATCCCCGCACATGATAGGACATCCTCACTCAAGTGTTCACCGGTGATTATCCTCTGGTAGCGGGGCGGCAGCTACCTGCTATTGTTATGGACAGGGAGTCACTCAGTGTCCGCCCGCGATAATCCTCTGGTAGCGGGGCGGCAGATACCCTCCGCCGCCAGTAATGACACGGGCGGAAACGGATTACAATCAAAATCTTTTACAAGGCACCGCATGGTGGCCTTCCATTGAGGTTTTGACAAGTGCTAACGGATTGGTGAGGTGTGTGGGACCAACACCCGGCAAACGCCGGTGGAGCCGGCGATGGTGGCGTCTGGCTGGCCGGCATCGCACAAGCCTACGATGGGTCAACGGACGCTCATAACCGCCAGTAATTTGAAACAGATGTTTCATCACTTCCCACTTCGGTTGCTGACTTTCGCCGCCCTGGTAGCTCTGTTGGTTAGAGCGTTGGCCTGCACCGGTCTCCCCTGTATTGGCAACACGGGGTTCGAGTCGCTTCGCGCGCTCGCATTTAGCCCCCCGGCCGGGGAGTGTCAGTTGGCAGCTGGCCCGAAGGCCGGGGACGCTCCGGGCGGCCGTCGGTGCATTGGCGGCACGTTAAACTTTCGGTCTAAATCCTGCCGTTGAACTGGAGCTGATGGATCGGGTGGTGGGGCCAGGGTTCACGCAACAAGCTCGGCTTAGCAATAGAACCCTGGCTCCTCAAGCCACCCCAGCAACAACTCGGATCAAATTCATTTTTATAAAAAATGGGTAATTCGATAGTGTTGTTTACGTTGCCGTAATGCTGTTAACTACATCTCAATGCCACACTTAAATATACGAAAGGTGAAAGAGAGGGTGAGTCTAGTTCCATACGTCTGAATTGTTAGATTCCCACGATTCGTTGTCAGGTTTGTTTCTGGAACGTGGCGTAGCAGATTGTGTTTCAAAATGTGGTGATGCTCTCTCATCGGTTGTCGTCGTGATAAAATCATTGTCATCAAGCGTTTGGACTTAATGAGAATCACAAGTTCAGGTTATGCACGTAAATGGAAGATAAAAGAAGCCTCGTAAAAATACACACCATGACCAACACCATCAGCGTTCGAACGTGTTTGCTCCGTTCTGTGACGTGCTAAGACTGTTGAGGACAGATCTGAGCACATGTGGTTTCTTTCATAGAGCGAGAGTTTGTACTGTGTTAGCTACTAGTCTCAATCAGGCAGGTTAATTTGTTTAATTGGTGTTTATCTGACTTATCTTGGCTAAGCAGTCTTCTAGAGGTAGCGCTGCGGTCGCATAACCACGTGGACGCAATGTTACAGATGGCACGGCAACGCTGCTGAAAAGCTTGGACGGTTAGTTATCGGAATAGTGTGATGTTTTCTTTCTTGTGTCTGTTGCTTTTCTCTGCGAAGTTATGTTAGCGAGCTTGCATTTCTCTTGATGCAAATTTTCCCATCCTAGTTGGGTTCGAGCTGTTGTTTTTGTGCTTGCTAAGGATTTGCATCTTTAACAGTCTCTATCCGTAGCTATTATAGTGGAACTCGAGTAAGACATTTCCCTGATTACCTTCGCTTGTTGTAATTTATCTAAGCAGAGTGACAGTTGGGTCTCTAATGTGAGTGGAACTAGATTAAATGGTCAGTAAGTTCAGCTAGACGTTTTGTTGATGTTGGTCATATTGCGAGAATTCTGCGCGCACATATTAATCACAGCATTTGAAATACAAGCGTTAAATACATACATACATAACAATGCCACTTATTATCATTGCAACCACAACATTATAGTGCCACCATACTATCCCAACGCGAATGGTGTCCCGTCCTTCGATCCCTTCAGGGGCAGGAGGGCCGGGCTGCTTGGCTTCGAGCGGTCACCTTCGGGGTCACGTTACAGTGACTCATACGGGTCGGCGCTTTGTCAGCGTCAGCCGCGACACGTGAGCAGTGGTCGGCCTCGGCAGTGAGACGCAGGAGGCAGAGTGGAGTGCGTGCTGCGTAAGCGCGTGGGACGAACGCTTGGACTGACTCAAACTACGACTACGACTACCAGTCAACTATAACTTACCGGTGCTAGGGCTCACAAAACTCTAGCATCAAAGTGGATCAATATTCACAGAGTGCTGTGACTACCTGAAGTAATCGAAAGGTAAGCCCGGCCTCCGTGATTGCCCATTGACGTTGCGTTCCCCCGTGTTCATTACCTGCTACTGCCTATTCCATAATACCTCACTCGCCTATTAATTTCCTGAACTAATCCGACACCAAACCAAACAATTTCTTACGAACACAATTCAACTTCAGCACCATCGATATGATCTGTGTAGGGTTCACAAAATAATTCTTACAATATTCCTTTAGTAGCTAGTTAGTGTATATCAACATAAGATATTGTAGGGAAACTGGGCAGACACAGTTGACTCGGTTGCTTAACTTAGCTAGTGGTGTCCCTATGATTGTCTACTGGTCGAATCCAGCGGGTAAGGAAGAAATGGAGACGAGAACGGCCAGTCCCACCCAGGTATTCCCAGCATTCTTCGTTGTCAGGATACGCATGGCTTGGTCCAACTGAGTTTCCGCTAGGTAGACCACCTTGTTCCAGAATACCATGCAGACGTGTCCATGGCAGGGGCAGGAGAATAATGTTGCCTGTAGTCAGCGGCTTCAATTGCATCGACACATGCCTGTTGACAGATATCTTGTTCTCTAAGTACCCAGCGACATGCCGTGCTAATTGAGCTTCAACGGTCGGCTAGACTTGGTTTTGCAGAACATGGTATTTCGTGCTGTTCTTTAAATGGAAATTTGGAACGATGGTTGGTTGGTTATTGGAGTTTAGGGGCGCATGATGCCGAGGTATGAGCGCCTGAATTTGTAACGAGATACCGGAAAGGCAAGCTGTAACATTTAACCCGGTCGAGGAGCAGTGCTGGAGTGCCACTCGTGGATCCGTCCTGGTATCAGTGGATCCACCCATGATATCCGTGGATAAGCATTCATGAAATACTGGGCATGCTTACGAACCAACTAGTCCAGGATAGCTAAAACTTGCAGGACGATCATGGACATCTTTATCTTCTGTCCACATGTCCTTGATTGTGTTCTTGCTGGACATATTCCCTACAGTAACACCATGTAAAATAGCAATGCACCTCGACGCATCGTCGCTGCACAGCACGTTCATCTTGCCTGGGTCCAATGACTAGCTTTTACCAGCATTACATTTTTTTCCCCCCAACCCCATAAAGTCATAAAGTCATAAAGTGTTAAGGCTTAATAAGGGCCACAAGGGCCCATCTGGGTCAAGCCTGTCTAGAAGATATTAGAAAGTACATGTTCACACCTATCAATTCCAAACCCATGCAATCCCTCCACCTGTGCCACCACAGCCAATCTCATCAGTATGACATCGCAAAGGAAGTTGCCAAATCCACTGCTAGGTACACCCCATATAGTACAACATAATACTAGCATAATGTTATACCCTATCTAGCTAGTGAAAATACTCAATATCCCATGCATCACAAGTTAGAATTCAAAAACAACATTTTCCTGTCTAAAAAAATTATCCACCCTACTTTTAAAGACATTCAATGAGGGACTCCCCACTGCATCAGCAGGCAGCCTATTCCATTGGTCAACAACCCTTTGACTGAAGACCTGTTGTCGTTTAACTGTCCTGCACCTCATTTTGTCTAACCTGAATTGATGACCCCTATGGGATACTCTAAACTGCAGAGCATCATTCAAATTGACCTGATCTAGCCCTCTAACAATTTTGTACATTTCAATCATGTCTCCCCTTAATCTCCTATACTTGAGTGAGTACATATCTAATGCATTAAGCCTTTCTCCATATTCTAAGTTACTTAATCCACTGACGAGTCTAGTGGCTTTGCGCTGGACTCTTTCTAACATATCTATATCCTTTTCTAGGTAGGGGCTCCATGCTTGTACAGAGTACTCCAAGTGGGGCCGCACATATGCTGAGTACAGCTTTTTCATGACTTCCCTGCTCTTATATTTCACACTTCTATTAATGAGTCCCAGCATTCTGAGTGCCCTATTTCTAGCTGAGATACATTGTTTTTCTGCTTTAAGGTCTTTTGAGACCAACACACCTAAGTCCCTTTCCTCTTCAATAACATCCAGTTCCCTCCCTCCCATTTTATAACTGAATGTCTCGCCTGCAGACCCTATATGCATAACCTTACACTTATCATAGTTGAAAGTCATCTGCCATTGATCAGCCCACTCTTTTAGGTCGTCCAAATCTAGTTGAATATTACTAGATTGATCTCTGCTGTTAGCCACTCCTACCAGCTTGATGTCATCAGCAAATTTGAACACTCTATTCCTCAGCCCTACTTCAATGTTGTTCACAAAGATGATAAAGAGGAGGGGCCCTAGAACAGAGCCCTGTGGCACTCCACTCAGAACATCTTTCCAACCAGATTTACATCCATTCAATACTACCCTTTGTTTCCTTCCCTGCAACCATGCTTCAATCCAATGTAGAACTTTTCCTACAATCCCATGTTGTTGTAATTGATGAATTAACCTTCCATGTGGAACTTTATCAAAAGCTTTGCTAAAGTCCAAGTACACAACATCCATCCTGCTTTCATTGTCTACTTCTTTGGTAACATACTCAATGAACTCCAATAGGTTAGTTAAACAAGACCTTTGAGATCGAAATCCATGTTGAGTATCCCTTAAAAGGTTGTGCCTATCAAGATGAATCTGAACATTCTGTTTAACCAGCTTTTCTAGTACTTTGCAAACTAATGAGGTCAAACTGACTGGCCTGTAGTTTCCTACACTCTTCCTATTTCCCTTTTTGAAAATTGGTACTACACTTGCATTTCTCCAATCTTCAGGTACTTCTGAATACTCCATAGATCGCCTGAAAATGATACCTAGGGGAGTTGCTAAAGCTTTAGCACACTCTACTAAGATCCTAGCATATATTTCATCTGGTCCGGAAGCTTTATTAGGTTTTATATTCTGCAACTGCTTCTCTACGGCTTCTGTAGTTATTGTAAGATCCTCCAGCATATCACCTGCCATGGCATGGCCTACAGATGTTCCTATTGTACCAGAATTATCTTTAGTGAAGACGGATGAGAATTGCTTGCTTAGGGATTCCACAATGTCGCAATCATCAACCACTATTTCCCCATCTACCTCCAGTGGTCCTACACTACACTTTTTAGCCTTAAATTTATAGAAGCTAAAGAATCTCTTAGCATTACCTGCTGAACATTCTCGAGCAAAGTTGATTTCAGCAAGTCTTTTAGATGCTCTAACACACCTCCTAACTTTATTTCTAGCTATTCTATATGATTCTAGGTTTAACCCCGAGTTAGTATCTTTTAGTTTCTTGAATGCTTGTTTCTTTGAGTCCAGTAATTGCTTAACTTCCCTAGTCAGCCACGAAGGGTGCTTAACCCTGTTTGATCTAATTTGCCTACTGGGAATGAACCTATCCTGACCCTGAAATAGCTTATCTTTTATCATTGTCCACATTTCATAAGCATCTAAGCCATTCAATATGACTTCCCAATTAATTTCACTGAGGAAGCTCCTGAACTCACTGTAATTCCCTTTTGCAAAATTTGGAATCAATGTTCTGTTGGTTGCTACCCTTCCAACATATAATGAGAAGCGTATAATGTTGTGATCACTATTACCAAAGGTCTCTCCTACGTTAACATTTTGCACAAAATTTTCCTCATTAGTAAGCACTAGATCTAATATTTTATTTTCCCTTGTAGGCTCGTGTATCATTTGAAAGAAGAAATTGTCTTCAAAACAAGCCATGAAACATCTTTCTGATTTGCTTACACCTATTGTTTTGTTTCCCAATCCTGCTATGTTGAAATCCCCCAACAAAATAGTTCTCTCCTGTACTCTCCTACTTATCTCTTCCTGCATCAGCCTGTCAGTGTTTTCATTCTGGTCTGGAGGTCTATAGAATGCCCCAATCCTAAATTTTGTTCCATTCTTCAGAATTATATCTAACCACAAAGATTCTACTCCTGCACTATGTACACCATCCTCTATGGAATGACATTTCATTACTTGCCTAACATACAATAGAATGCCACCTCCTATCCTTGCCTCTCTTTGATAGGCATGCATGTTGTAGCCTGTCAATTCAAATTCTTGCAAGTTGTCTCCAAACATGCTTTCGTTAACCCATGCTTCTGTTATGCACACCAAATCTAGCTGTTCAGACAACATATATGCATGCAGTTCCCCAATTTTGTTCCTAACACTTCTGGCATTGACATAAAAACATGATAAATTATTCCTTCCATTGCTTGCTATGCTTCTCTCTTTATCAGCTACATCCCCCCATGTCCTGCCTAGTTTCCCTGTTTCCTGTTGAGAGCCTCCTCATACCTATTGCTGAGCAATTCCACTCCTCTCTTGCTCAGATGTAATCCATCTAAAGCAAACATCTCCGTCCTCCCCCAAAACTCCCCCACAAATCCAAGAACTGCACCCCAAGCTCCTTACAAATCTTGGCCACCCTGGTATTGAGCCCAATGGCCCTCGAATACCACTCCATGCTTGCATGGACCATAGGGAGGATGGATGTCACCACTCCTCTTTTCCTACTTCCTGCTAAACTACCTATCAAAGCCCTATAGGCTTTCATTGTTTCCTCTGTATTATTTTTCCTACATCGTTCACTCCAACCTGCACAATTACCGTTGCACCCTCTCCACTTCCCCTCATTACTCCCTCCAGCCTATCCCTAACATCTTTCACCTGCGCTCCCGGGTAGCAAACACGCATCCGTCTGCTGGGGTTCTTACTACAAAATGTTCGATCCATGTACCGAACCCTGGAATCCCCTACGACTAAAACCTCTCTCTCTCATCTCTATCTTCAGCCATCTGGTCATCCCCACCTCCGTCCCTCTCATCATTACCTTCCCTCTCCTCCAGTGCCTCAAACCTATTTTTAATTGGGACGCCCATGTCCACCTTCCTTAGCGCCAGTCGGGTGCTATGGCGCCTTGCCACCTTCCAACTGCCACCATCCCGGACCAAGCCATCCGAACTCCCATCAGTCCTCCGCTCGGGCACCCGAGTTGCCTGGCTGGCACCTCCCATGATGGGTCCCGCCACCAAACACTTCAATCGCTCCACCTCCCCCGTTAACATATCTAACCTCTTACTCAAGTCCCCAATGATTCCCACACACTTACAATTCCCACAGTCTCCTTCCATTTTTTTTTTTTCTCTTCTACTCTTAGTACTAAGTCTAGTTACTGTAAGCTTGTAAGCCTACAAGTATCTACTGTAATATATCTACAGTAATACAGTAATATAGCCTATAAGTATCTACAATACACTATAATCCCGTATAATTACACTAGATATGAAGATACCTACTCTAATTTATGCCCACTATTGTAGTCCTAAAATCTATCTTAAACTTACACACCAATTTGACACAAACTTATTCACTACAGAAGCCTACACTATAGAATTATACACTCTAGAATTACACACTACAGAGCTCACACCACACAAATATACACCACTGAATCAAACACTGTAGTACCCGTCCACAACACCCAACAATCCTGCAGTTACACTAGGATATGAAGATATACCTAGTGTAATGCTATGCCTACTATCTTAGTCTTAAAATCTATCTTAAACTTAAACACCAAATTGACACAGCCAACACCCTTAGAACCGCAATATCTCCTACTACAGAAATCGAAGCCTCGAGAACACGCCGAAAGCAAAGATGGCGCACACGGCGGCGTCGCTAGGTTAATATAGTATGGTTTGCGTGCTACGAAAATGCTTATAAGATAAAAACTAATGAAATATAATCACAGAAGTAATTGCTAAACACCTATACACAGCTTAGACTAAAGTACTGCCCAGTTCTGCAACGACTTATCTGGAAACCTGGAGCTCCAGCGGCGACCTCCTTCCACCTTGAGACCTGGCGGCCAACATATAGTCGGGAACTAGTGCAGCGGTGTGATTATCTCAGCGGAATAATCAACGCAATGACTATTTAAATGTCATCGTGCACATATATGGACGACAAACACGGCTTCTTCAGTGCCTGATAAAGGATTCTACGGTGGGGATTTGATGCACGTGCGCTGTAACTGCCCATTTGACGTTGGTTGGTTGGTTGGATTTATTCCGTTGTTGCTACAATGTTATCTTTACATACATGACGGGCTGCATCATTCGATTATCCAAAACGCTCCTATACCTCATGCACAAACACCCAAACACTTAAACACATGAACACCTACACTCATATATATATGGTTATAGGAATTTATATGCGCCTATATATATATATATATATATATATATATATATATATATATATACATATATATATATATATATATATATATATATATATGTATATGTATATATATATATATATATATATATATATATATATTTGTCATTTGAAGTAACACGGCCAGGACTGTGGTAAACTAGTGTTTAACTTCGTTTTAACTGTGATAAAACTTGTGACCCTGTAGTTACGTTCGACATGCTCTTGAGCACGCACGTTTCAGTCACACCTGGCAATACTTGTTACTGGGAAAAGATCAAGCTTGTCAAGCTCCAGTTGCTGAGAATGTGGCAGGGTTCCTGATCGGTAGAAAGCTCCTATCCTAAGAATATTTCGGTTGCCTTTTCCCTCAGTGACATCAAGCCAAATGGACCCCCACAGACACATTTTTATCCCCACCTGCTACTTTTTGAAAACTGAATAAGCTATTCATATAGAGCACTACACCACCCCCTTTCATTGCTGGACCCCTATTGCACGAAAACATATTGTATCCCTGGATCTCAAAGTCCTGTAAGTTATCGCCAAAATACCCTTCACTGACCCATGCCTCCGTAATGCAAACAAAATCTGGTTCCTCCTCAGCAACATAACACTTGAACTCATCAAATTTGGAATGGATACTCTGAGCATTAAACATCATACAATTAACAAATGCTCCATAACCACCTTTGGCTTTTTCATACAGAGGAGTTCCTTTATCACTAGATGAACTATCACTCTGTCCCCTTGAACTGCTGCTGTCCCTATTTGCAGACTTTGAGATTATATTGCCTTCGCTGACACTATTGGAATATTCCTGAGTTGGCAATGCAATTTCATTCCTCCCCACCCCATTTCCTAGTTTCCCTGAAGGACATGCTCGTACACTTTGCCTAACACATGGACCCCCTTCACAGAGAAGTGCAGGCCATCCATCTGATAGAGGTCCCACGATGCATAAAACCTGCTCCACTCGTCTACAAATGTAAAACCTAGCTCATGGCAGAGCTTTCCTACCCTGGCGTTAGCTGCCAGTGCCCTAGAGATCCACTCAGGGGAGGCTCTAGCCCTAGGCAAAATTGCTGTTACAATGACTCAGGGATTTGCAGTCACAGTCGTGAAGAACTTCGACTTCTCCACCAGCGGCTGGCTTTTTCCATCGGCCATGCTGCAAGGCGTCGGGCTTTCAGAGGCACGGCACTGACCGAACCTCACCAGAGGCAAGACCGATAGCAAGTTGTCCCTGTCCGGGGGGGGGGGGGGTGGAGAGTGTTTTTAGGCGTGCCGTATCATAAAGTCATTTGCGCCGCCTTTAAAGGAACACGTTACGTATCTATCTATGAAAGCGAGTGTTACGATCAAGGTACAGGCAAGTCGGCATTTACGTTAAGGGAAACTTGCGTTATACTTTGTGCCAAGTTTTTTGGGTGCTGCAGGCACGTCTCCCTGATGTCTAACTGGTTTTAATTTTACTTTACTCCTCCACATAATAATTTGTGGTTTGGGTGGGGCTGGGGTGTTTTGAGTGCCCAGTTGATCTTGCCAGGGTGCAGGCTTTAGCCTACTCCTATCGAAGAGCACCGAGGGATTTTTACCGTGCGGACAAGGAGGCAATTGTCCACACTGCCTCTCACGCCGGCTGCCGCGTGTTAGTTGTTAGTATTAGCTAGTTTATGTATGCCATCCAGGGTTGTCAGTTGGGTTAGTACGGTGTTTCATAATTTGGCTCCTCTACGTCCACTGTTCCTCTGGGTAGCTATTTACGTTAGGTGTCGGAAGGCAAATCGGCTCATCTACGTCAGACGGCTACTCTGGGTAGTGGTTTTACGTTAAGCTAATATTTTTCTTAAGGTTTCGTTGCTTTCCTAAACCAAGTCGGCTCATTTACCTCCGACGGCACCGCTAGGTAGCCAACTATTCCTAACTGGGAAGCAAATCGGCTCATGTACGTCCGACGCCATGCGGGGATGGCTATTTACGTGGTTGCTACGAGTGTTTTGCGGTCATGTATTGCAAGTTGATGTGAACGTTGGTTGTGCCTAGAGAGCTCCTGCTAGTTCTGTGGCATACAGATATTCAAATAGCAATTGAATGAGTTCTGAGTGTTTGTCACCGAGAAGCGATGGAAGCGATAGTGTGATGCCCTCTCTCTGACAGAAGGCCTTAAGTGGTTGTCTCTGAGGGCTAAAGCTACTGCAGTCTAGCAGGAAGTGACCTATGCTTAACGTGGTGTTGCAGGTGTCGCAGTGAGGTGTTGTGTGTTGGTCCTCCTCTAATAGAGGCTGTGTTAGTTTTGTGCAACCGGTTCTAAGTCTAGTGAGGATGACCTCATTCTGTCGGTGAGACTGATTTGATGTGTTCCATGCGCCTATGGTTGGTTTTATTGCGTGGGCGTGGTTGGAGTTGTGTTGTGTTGAGTTGTGTTGTGTCCATGTGTTCTGTTGGTGTTGGCGAATGCGATGTTGTAGGAGTGCTTTGCAATCGTCCACCGAATATTCCACGCTGGGGTAGGTGTTCGATGCTAAGGCTTGCTTTGCCAGCCGGTCTGCTTCTTCGTTACCTGGGATGTTGACGTGGCCCGGAATCCAGAGGAAGGAAAAGTTCATGTTTACGTTATGGGCCACGATTTGTTGGATTCGATCAATGATGTGATGAGGACAGTCGTGGGCGTTGATAATTGACTGCAGAACGGATTTGGAGTCGGAGCAAATCACTACGTTTCTGACTTTTTTCTTAATGAGTATGAAAATACCGGCCAGAATGGCCATTCCTTCAGCGGAGTAGATGGAGAAGTTATCCGGTAGGCGTTTGGAAAGTCTGAGACCTGGTCCAGTGATGCCGATGCCTACCTTAGCCTCGTGTTTCGACCCATCCGTGAATATGAGTGATTTGTGATTGTTGTCATCGGCGAACTTGTGAAAGAGGCCTAGAACCTCCGCCGATGTGATAGTGGCTTTCTTTTCCGAGAGGAAGTATTCGACCTTTGATTGACTGAAAGTCCAGAAGGGCGTAATGGGCGGTCGAGCTGCAGTGGATGGCATTGTGAGGTCTAGATCTGAGAGAACCGTGGCAATTTGAATGCTATATGGTGGAAGTTTGCGCGCTAATCGGCTCTTGTCGTATCTGCCAGGCATGAAGCAGCGCTGTGCCGGATGATTTCGAATGGATTTCATGTTGATGTGGTAACGGCACAGGTGTTGTGTCCTCCTGTGGTGGAGTGATAGTGTGTTTGAGTCTACTAGAAGACTAGCTATCGGTGTAGCGCTAAGGGCGCCTGTGGCTGCTCTGATGCAGCTGTTTTGGATGACTTCTAATTTTTTTACTCTGTATTTCTGAAATTGTGGAAAAAACGATGCTGTTGTATACTATGATGGGTGGTATGATTGATGTGTACAGTCGCAGAAGTGTTTTCCTGTCTCCGCCCCAGTCTGTGCCTGCAAGTGCACGTATTATATTGACGCGCTTCGCGCTTCGCTTCGTGATGTCGGTGATATGGGTGTTGAAACTGAGTTTTTCGTCTAAATGCACCCCTAGGAGTTTGAAACTTTTCACCTGCTCGATGGCTTTGCCATCGATTTTAAGTAACCTTTTCGGTGTGGGACGGAGACGACTGTATGTGACAGTGGCCGATTTTTCTGCGGACAGGGTGAATGAAGCCCCAAGTTTTGCACCACTTTGCAATGTGGTCTAGTCCTGCCTGAATGTTTTTTCAGCTTTAAGGAAGCATTGTGATGTCCAGATTGCTATGTCGTCCGCGAAAAGTGAGTAGTGAAGTGAAGTGTCCCCGTGGTCGGCAAGTATGTCGTTGATCATGATGATGAAGAGGCTCGGCGAAAGCACGCTCCCCTGAGCAAGGCCCTGCTCCTGAGTTGTGGTGTTTGATGTGACATTGCCGCATCGGACCCTAAGAGTCCTATCTCTGAGGAAGTTGAGAATGAAGTGCGCCATGTGTCCGCGTAGGCCTATCTTATGGAGTTTGTGTGTCAGCGCTGACTTGTGTACTCGTTCGAAGGTGGCAGTTATGTCTAGGTAGACAGCTGTTGTTGTGCGTTTCATGTATAGACCACTTTTGATGTCATGCACTAACCTAATGAGATTGTCTGTAGTTTATTTTTGCCGTTGGAAGCCGCATTGAAATTCGTCGAGCAGGTCGTTGTGTTCCAGAAATTGCCTCAATCGTGTGTTGACCATGTGTTCGACCAGCTGGTACCTGGCGAGCTATTTCCACTTATATACAGGCTAGACACCCCTCTCGTTACCCCTTCCCGCCATAATTAGGAAATCCTTGGTGGGGCGGTCGGGACGCTTTTCTGGTTCGGTGGCACCCTTATCGTCTGGCGCGGTCCGTACAGGGCAAAAGCAGTTGGGTGCTAATCCGTTAGGTAGCGTAAGGGTTACAACATGAGGCGCGAGGGCACTATTTCTCAAGATTCGCAGTAGACCGCCTCGTTACCACACTCACCACTTTTCCTGAGAATGTACGATTACGTTCCATCTGGCGCCATGAGGCCACTGAGAGTCATTGAATATGCCCTTAGCAGTCAGTAACACAGCAACACTGTCGATCTTGCCAGAGCTCTCTCGGACGACAACAAACCAAGCTGCACCAAGCGCGTGGCATTGGACGTGGCTTGTGCCGTATTATAATGTTGCGAAATTGAATTAATTTCAAATATCAAAGGTGAAACCGATTTCTTCCGTCATCTCGCGTATTTTCTTCGTCCGAACCTATCCACGTTTATAGTCCGCGGTGAGCCTGGAGTAACATTTCAAACTGGGACATGTCAATGTCAAACTACAAGCTAAAAGGTTAGTTTATTTTGCTCGAAGTCCCCGCGCCTCGAAGTCCGTTGCTGTCTTGAATTTTCATCATGTGGGTGTCATTCGACATGCTGTAAAGTACTCCAACAAACCGTTAAAAAATCATTAATATAATTCGCAAAGTTCAAGGTCGAGCTCAATTCTTTCGTCGCCCCACATTTCTTCGTTTTCTGTCAAAGCTCTCCATGTTTGGTATGAAGATATAGCCGCACCAAAATTTACCAGAGTAGAAGGTCTCGATGATATATAATAATTTCATTACTATAAAAAAAAAGGCCCAAAAATCGGCGACCCCGGGGGTTGGCGGGGAGGGTTGTTTATTTCTTGTCTCAGTTTCCCCCGGGTTTTTTTTTCCCCCGAAAACTAGTTTCCTTTAAAATAAAGGGTCGTATAGTACCATAATTTTATTAGTTCTTTTTTTGGGGGGGAAGGTTATTTCCCGTGTTTTTCTTAATTAAGAATTTTTAAGATTATAAAACACACTTTAATTTTGTTTCTTTTTTTAAAAAAAAAATCAACCCAGTGTCCAGGGTACACGGGTACCCAGGAAATTTATTTCAAATTACGGGATACCCATACTGGCCCCCGTGCGCCAAATTTATGAATGAAAGGGTTAGGGGTAAGGGTATAAATTTTTACCTCTGTCTCAAAAAAAAAAGGCCCCAATTGTTACGACCCCAGCCGGGGTGACCGGGAACGGGTCACTATTTCTTGTCTCAGATTCCCAAAGGGGTTTTTTCCCCCCCAAACAACTTGAAAGTTTTCCCTTCAATTCCAAGGGTTAGGGCTGGTTTAACCATAATTTTCTTAAGGGTCTTAAGTTTTTCCGGGGTGGGTTAACTAAGTTCCCGGTTTTTTGGTCCTAACAGGGGCTTGGGGTGTTAAAAAGCCCCACCCCTATAATATTTTTTTTGGCTTTAAAAAATTTTATTCCCCTCTTGTTTCCCTGGGTGTCTTCCCTCCAACAAAGGTATTGTTCAAATTTTTCGGGGTTACCAAACGGTGTTACTGCCGCTAGCATATTCACTCTTGATAAGGATGATTTAATACACATGCTATCGTCAATCCCACTCCATGCACCGTAATTCACAGCCACTACTTTACATCATGGAATACGGGTTTACGACTCCGAAATATATGCACCTCTTTGCATGCATTGAATGCGGGACTTTTCGCATCAGCCAGTACTTCACACTGCCATCTCACCAGCATATTATTCCATATGACCAGCCAATGTAGGCAGTAGGTGCATATGAACTGCACCCCCGCCCCTTTTTTTTCTCTTTTTTTTTTTATATATATATACACATATATATATATATATATATAAATATATATTTTTTTTTTTTTTTTTTTATTTATATATATATATTTATTTTTATATATATATATATATATATATATATATATATATATATAAAAATATTTATATTTTTATATATAAAAAAAGAGCCACCAGTAGCCAGCTGGGTAAAGCCTAAGAAGGGAAGATAATACTAGATGAGTACAAGACAACGAAACAACTCAAATCTAAATTACATTCTGAGTTCCAAAAAGTGTGTACTCTATTGTTTTAATATAGCCAGGCTGATGAGAATCACATACCCAAGGAAGGTATTGAGTCAACTGTCATATGCACACATATACGTGCCACTTGCGTAATTCCCTATTTATAATCAAAATGTAAGACACCACTATCATCAATGCCACTCCATCCAACCCAGTTCCCATCTCCTGCTATACAACATGGAGAACAAGTTTAAGCCTAAAAATATATGAGCCTTTTTTAAATTCATGCGATGCGGGACATTTCACAACACCAGCCAGTCTATTCCATTGATCAACCGCCCTTTGAATGAACACTTGTTGGCCCTTAGGAGTTTTATACCCTGACTTGTCTAATTTTTATAGTCATAATTTAAGACACCTACTATCAACCATGGCACTCCATCCAGACCATCCCCACCATCCGATCCGTGAAATGCAGTTCCACGGCATAATTTTTACAGAAGTTTCACGTACCGTCAATGCACCGACCCTATCGCTCTAGTAGACCGTCTTCGGCCTTATCGTGCCAGTTGCCATCTGACACTCCTAGTCGGAAGTTGCATGCGCGCGGGTTAAGCTACTCGAACTTTGTCTCGTCATGACAGACCAACGGAGGCTTGCACTCTAGCCATTGGTTAGCGTTGGACGTTGGACTTGCCGTTCCGGTAGCTCAATTAGTTAATAACCTACTGAGCTACTGGGACGGTTAGTTCACTGATATTATGATAACTTCCTCGACATCAGAAGCTGACTAATATGCCTAGTACGTTTGTGCTGTACTGTTTCTGTCAGTCCAATATCCTTTCCGAATGACCTTGTCCCTCTCTGTACAGAATATTCTAAGTAGTTCGCATACAGGCAAAGCATACTTTCTTCTTAACTCTCTTACTTACTTTGACATTTTCATGTTGAACACTCCTATTAATAATTGATAGCATTCTAGTCGTCCTGTTCTTGGATGAGCGACGCTGTTTTCGTACTTTGCATTTTCCTCTTCAGTGGTATCGACTTCTCTGTCACCATTGTATATCTGATAGTCTCACCTCCAGAGCCCATGGAAACTGGATCCCAAACCCTGGAAGTATACACTGTACTATGGAATTTTAATCCTGAAGGAGCGCATCAGGATTTTAAAAAAGCATTCGAGCACCATCATCGTTGAATTTTTATGCATGCAGCCATGTTCTTAATGAGGGACAGAAGAGCGTGATATAAAATTATCTCCAATCCGTGGGAGAAGTAAAAATAATTGGCACAGTTGCATGAGGAGCCAGGGAGTTCAGTTGTTGATGGCGGCGTTTTTAGGCACCAATGGCACCTGCAGTGTTCATTCTAAATATATATGTTTTGAAACGTTAGCTAACATCCGCAATGCGACGAGAGGGATTAATTTGCACCCCTGCACTTTGGGTTCTTTAGGCACCCATCCGTCGTTCATGGTATCGCATTCAAATTTGTTCCGCGATCCGACAATATGGGAGCACATATTGGAGTGATAGAAAAGGAAATCCAGTAAACGAAGTGTCTGTAATGAGGGCTGGTCCAAATCAGGTGTGGACGTCACCTCAATTTGATCTTTAGATGTGCATTAAAACGTTCCTCCCAAAAAACAGTACAGGATACCGTGAAATATGAAAGATTAATATATATACAAATAGTTAAAGAAAAGCTAAATATAGTAGCCTCAGGGCTGGTCACCAGATCCGATTGGGTATGAAAGGTACCTTTCTCCATATCATTGTGACTAATGTTCACAAGCTGAAATGAAGGTGATAGCATATGCTATCTTTCCCAAGTTTAAGCCCAACTTAAGTCCCTGCGGTATGACATCGGCCGTCCTGTGACTACAGGTATGGCATACGCTCGGCATACTAAAAGAAGGGAACATTTCGACATGAAATGGCTTCACCAGAGCAAACATGAGTCCGATCTCCTTTGTTCCATGGATGATATTCGCATTTGCTTCCAAATTTTGATTTTTAAATGCTCGGAAACGTCTCCGACCAATTCCCCCTGGATTTTCTCCTACAAATTCGTAGCCTAAATAGCTTTAATTTGGTGTTATTAAATAGCTAAATAGCTGAATAGGCTTTAATTTGGTGTTATTTCATGATAAAAATTATCACATTATCATCCTTTCATGAAGAAAATGTGTTCGGAAATGATCGGCTTCAACACTCCATGGCACAGTTCCCGGTACCTCGGTTCAATGTAACAAATCCATTTAAATAAAACGAATTTGTCTTCATACCGGGCGGTTTCATACTGCACACGGACACAGACACGCACATGCTACGCAAGTGGCACATGGTCCGTTCCTTTCGGTGAGCTTGCAAGGTGGTCTTTCCCATGAGCCTGATCTCCAATTCCCCATAGAATTGGAGATCCAATCCCCCATAGTGCGCTCGGCGGTGTTGTGCAGATTTCTACCGCCTAGTGAGCAGAGAACTGCTCCCGTGATACGAGGCGAAGCCCTGATCTCGGGGCGTGCCACCGGACCGGAGGCTCTGCTTAAAGGCAGATCAAGCGGTGATCCTTCTCACTTACCATCCCATCTCCCGGGTAGGAGTCGGCCGAGACAAGTCTCTCCAGAGTCCGACTGAAACGAAGGGCCTCCCACCCACGAAACATACGCATGCATCGATTTTGTCAGTTGGCATTTGTAGGCAGTTGACTGTGACCTGATCGGTGATCTTGACCTTTGCATGCATCAGTTTGGGAGAGTATGCTTTAATTTGCGCACCATTGATATGTAAACACACAATCGCAATGGTTACGCGACGTACACCTGCAAATTACAGCGAATAACGCCTCACTAACTGCACACAAATAATGATATGTTTGTTGTCCTGAATTAGAAGTTCAACCAAAAGAGGTGCATGGAAACATTTCGAACAACTCTGAAGTGAAAGGGACGGAGCTACAGCATTCGGCATACCGCATTGTTCTATCCAGCTGAGACCGACATTCATTTGGTACGGGGTCACATTGAACCCCCCCCATCCCGTCTTTCCACTGCGAGTGGCAGGAAGTGCTCCGGCATTGCGAGCCTAAAGGTGGGCAGCATTTGTCACGTGGCTTTGTGGGTGCATGTAGGCACGGCGTAGGTAAGATATCATCACGGAGTTGTTCTGTGAAAGCAGCACGGCAAGATTGCGGCCGTATACGCATCAACGAAGCACATAATGTCGTACACCTGTCTTCTATCGTACTATATATGTTCAGAAGTAGGTCCTGTGTTGAGCTTTATTGAACATACTACACAACAAAGGCTTAACGAATTGTGCATGTATACATGCAACCCTGCACCACCAACACCCCACCGCCACATACGATTCTGGTGAACACAGGAAGGCATGTGCTCCCTGCGCTTTCCCAAGGATCAAGACAAACCATGACGACATAGGACACCGGTGCAAATGGACCCGATCGCGCCAGTAATCCTTCCTGAATAGCATCGATAAACACGCCAGACCCCTCGGAGCAAACTACCGATGGTAATCACCCAAGTCGTCACGAGCCACCCCTGGTGTCAGGTTTCAGAGGCGCCGCCACCCACGGTACCCCGACCCCCGGTGGGGCTGCGTGTGCCCGGGACGACAGCGGTTCGATGCCAGACAGGCGCCGACAAGGTGTTAGTGAATTCCTCACTTATTCAGAAGGGACCCTGATGCATTATGAAAGGAACATCTATTTGCAGATACCATGGCACTCAGCACCTTCCTTTGAAACCTGGTGGTGTCCGGGCGGATAACTGACTGTCGGCGATATGGGGACGTCAATTCGAGCCGTGGAGTTTAATGCCGGAGGTGGTTGAACACGACCGAAAAAAAAACCACTCCAAATCAAATATAAGAGACCTGGACACCAAAATATAGGCCACGATGGGTGTAGAAGACATTGAAATTCACCAATGAGCAATAAGAACACAAGGTGGCAAGCTATAGTAGAGGACCAGCCTTACTGTAGTAAAGAAATATAGGCTAACGATAGCAGACATAGATGTAGATACAAAGGTGGAGGAACGTCTACAACACTTCTGGTTAGATATCCGTGTGATTCACCCCAAGCTCTCCTTCGTACTCTCTTTACCCTTCTTTAACCTTGCCCGTGACTAACGAATGCAGAGTATATGTTCCTCAATATCTCGATGCCTCTTACGTGAACACTGGACTACTGAAGAGGCCTGATTGAGGCTTCATCTACCATGCAGAATATATATACTATACCTGGGTTTGACCTTTGCTACCGCCTATCCGTCTATTGCTTATTGGTAAGTCACAGCACTTTAGAACATCACGTCCCATGTCCCTGTGGCGAATGACCAACTGCTTTAAGTGGGGATTGCATCCCCGTAATGTCGTTATGCGACGGATCATTACGTAGTTCCTACTCCTTATGCGGAGGTTTACAACGATTTTCATCGTAGGTATGGGGCACATATATGTTGATGTTCACCGATCATGGCGTACTGGCTATTTATTTTTCTTATTAAAGAATTCAATTACAGCCTCTACGGAGGTCGTAACTTCATTACCATTTTACCAAATATCAATTATAGTTATATGCATGTATACATATATATCTATATATGTTTACATATATATAGATGTATATATATAAATATGCATATATATGCATTTATATATATACATATATGTTTGTGTATCTATGCATAGTCAAGTAGGGTACATAATGGCGCCGGTGTGGTCGCACTCCTATCACAGTTCGTATTCACCTACTGCCTACATTGGCTGGTCATATGGAATAATATGCTGGTGAGATGGCAGTGTGAAGTACTGGCTGATGCGAAAAGTCCCGCATTCAATGCATGCAAAGAGCTGCATATATTTCGGAGTCGTAAACCCGTATTCCATGATGTAAAGTAGTGGCTGTGAATTACGGTGCAGGGAGTGGGATTGACGATAGCATGTGTATTAAATCATCCTCATAAATAGTGAATTATGCTAGCGGCAGTAACACGTATGTGTATCGCGGATAATTTGACATGACATTCTCTGGGTACGCGATGATGGCCATGGTAACACGATGGGACATTCAATTTTTTTTTAAAGCTCAGAATGCAACATTGATTAGAGGTGCTGTGGACTCTTGTAATCATCTCATAGAATCTTCCCTGATTAGGATCAACACAGCTGGGCACCTATGGCTCTTACTGAGCCCGAAAAACCTGTAGGACCTTGATGACATTATGGCATTACAGCATTGCCCATGACCCATTGGTATTGCATGGAACTACTTTCAAATTGTTCTGGGCAGTCACAGCCCTGGTGTGAATCATAACACAAGAAATAGGGACCCGCTTCCGGTCGACTCAATCCCGGCCTGGGGTCGTGACCATGATCTTGCTTGTGGGCCGATTTTGTATTTGTGACAGAGATGTAACTATTTACACGTCTGGACCGGTGGCCATGGCCATTGATCTGACATGTCCCGAGTTGAAATGTTGCTCGAGTGTTGCCACGAGCTATATCTTCATACCAAACATGGATAGCTTTGACAGAAAACGATGAAATGTGGGGCGATGAAAGAAATGATCTCGACCTTTAACTTTGCGAATTATTTTGATGATTTTTTTACGGTTTCTTCGAGTACTTTACAGCATGTCGAATGACACCCACGTGATGAAAATTCAGGACTGCGACGGACTGCCAGGCGCGGGGACTTCGAGCAAAATAAACTAACCCTTTAGCTTTAGAAATAGTGCCCTCGCGCCTCATGTTCTAACCCTTCCGTTACCTAACGGATTAGCACCCAACTGCTATTGCCCTGTATGGACCGCGCCAGACGATAAGGGTGCCACCGAACCGGAAATGCGTCCCGACCGCCCCACCAAGGATTTCCTAATTATGGCGGGAAGGGGTAACGATAGGGGGTGTCTAGCCTGTATATAAGTGGAAATAGCTCGCCAGGGACCAACACCAGAGCGACCCACCGCGCCTCCCAAGCGCAAATCTCGCCGCCACTCCACCCAATCACCCCCCAGAACCCGTGCGACCAGGTCCGGGCTACCACCACCGCCTGGGACATCTCCCAACACTCTCTCCGTTCATCGATTCAACCTTTCACCCAAACTCGACACCGACACTACCCCAGTCTAGGAACTCAGAGCTACTAAACGTTCGGCAATGAAACTTTTCTCCAGTGGAACGTCGGAGGCATTCCAGGCAAATTCATAGAATTTAAATCTGAATTCTTGCAACAAAAACCACTACTCGCTGCGCTCAAGAAGCTCACTTTCGAGATTCTGACTCCACTTGGAACAAATTCCCGATTACACTTGGCACCTAACCAACGTAAACGGCCCACATAGGAAGTGGGGCGCAGCCATACTCATAACAAACAGCATACCTCATCGTCGAGTAACGTTAAATATTCCCCGGAATTGCGTAGCAGTCCGCCTTAAAATTGCACATTGCCAAACCACAGTAATCTCACTATACATTAATCGCGTTTATCGGGCGAACGGCACGAGGCTGTGCTCCCAAATTTGGTATACCTTTTCCCACATCAATTTGGCATGATAGATCAAAATTTCCAAGTCAGGTCATCTAGGGTCAACGGGTTAGTCAAGGTCAAGTGAGGTCACCTCCAAAACAGTTCAACCAGTCGTCACGTTTTAACGAATGCAGATATTTTAATGAAACCTTTAGCATTTGCTTACCATTAAGGATGCAACAAAAGGTACCAGTGGAAATTTCCTTTCTTCGCTACAGACTACAGCCTTTCGCTTTTTTCCTATTGAGTATTCTTGCTATAGTAAGCATTTTTGTGGCGGAAATTTGACTTCCAACAACGTTTCGCGGTCTTCTCTATCCAATGGAAAAAGAAAATTAAAGAAAACTTGAAAACCCAAAATTCTCAATTTTCAACAAGCAAATATTTTGTGGGCCAAACAAAAGCATAGCTCTGGTCGATTTCGCTGTCTTTTTCTCATGCCAAAGAAATTTTGTTTTTTTCTTATGTACCCAAAATGAACTCCGCAGAGCCAAAACATAATGCAAGTCGTGAAAAGTCGTGAAAATCCATCCCCCTTGCAACGTCACTTTTGGGGGGATTGTTTTGTGGGATGAAACCTGACCCTACTTGTCGAACGCTTCCCGATGACACCTCTTTCGTTTTTGTGCGACTCTTAGTTTGGATTTTAGAGGGGGGCTACCATCCGCCCCCCCCCCGCCCCTCCCCCTCTAAGTTTTGCGAGCTTGCTTCTAAGCTCTAAGTTTTGCACCTGCACCTCTTGAATCCTCATTTTATCCCCCGTACTATGCATACGCTTCGCATATTCGACAGGGTGTTAGCGGCTTCGCCCGTATTAAGTGGTACGCCAGATGACGTCATAAAAGAACCTGCGCAGAAAGCTGCGCAGTAGGGATGACGGCACCTCGTATGCATCGCCTTGGTTTGCGCCTCAGTTGGGTTGCAAGGCCGTTGGGTGCGTGGTCGCTCTGCGCGCGCGTGGTTGCTAAAAGCGAACATTTTATATACCATCGTTGGTATGGATCACTTGAATCTTCTCCCAGTGGAGGTATTGGAGCATGTCCTCAGCTATCTTCCCATAGAGGACCTGCCATCAGTAGCAAGAGTGTGCAGGACCTTAAATAGTGTGCTTTCTTCCGGAAAAATCTGGAAGTGTGGATTCTACTCAAGGTGAGAATTGTTTTGTTGGCTTTTCCTGCCTTGAGACGATGTCATTTGATTCAGAATTCCATTCGAGTTCACTGCATGCATGATTTAACTCTAGTCCAGATTTCTGTTTTGGGTTCCTGGACGTGGAGTGACAATGTATTTAATTCACCAACATCAAGAGGATAATTTTCTCTCCTCTGGAGTTGGCCGTTACATCAATGAAGAATCAGCTGGTTGTCATAAAATGGTTTTAGAGCAGCAATTTCCTCTCCTGTGTCTAGTTCCTCTAGATCCTTAGTCATACTAGATCCAAAGTTGTACCTGGCTTCAGCTGAAACATTCAAAGATGTGGTGAAAATGGGTATTATTGTACTTTTAGATGGTAATGCAACAGATTTTAAAACATATTTACAGGAAACATATTTACAGGAAAGGAAATTTTTTTCTTCAAAAGCAGGTTACAGGTTTCATTAGGTTTTTATGTCCAGGCTTTTCAGGAAATGTATTGCTCACAATTTTTTTCCATTTTTGTTTCTTCTCCAGGCTAAGATTAGGTTTGGTGATGTTGCTTTCCTAAACATTTATTTTCATGGTACATTACCTAACTCAACACTCACTTTTTGGTGCTATTTTCCTCACAACATAAAAAGTAAGGACTTGCACAGAAAATGAGTGTTCACATCATCAGTGTTGCATTAATAAACATTGCAGCATTGGAATTATAAATTCCAACAAGATAAAGCATCTTAAAGCACAAATTGACAAAACTATCATAGCATTTAATAGTTATAAGACTTGGTTTTAGTGAATTTTTAAAGCTTTTTAATTGACACCAATTCCCATTTGGCATTTGGAAGAATGCAATATTAGATCGTGTGTTTGAGTATTTTATTGCTTAAACGATTTTAAAATTGAAGACTCGTAGTGCAATGTACTGCCAGTAACAAGTCAGTAGGTGAACAAGCTTTGTACTCACAAACTGTTCTGAATATATTTTTTATGCTGTATGAGTGCATAGGGAGTATCAGGTATGGATGAATGTTCTTTTTAGACATTGATGAAGTATACTTTTGTTATCATTCTATAAACTGTTCCTTGGAAACTGGGCTGATAACAGTGTCCTTTGTTAATTTAACCATGGTGACAATTTACCATCTGGGAGTTATAGGTTGGGTGCCAAATGCAGTAGAGCTGAGTGCAGACTCCATGTAAATCAGAAAGAGATTGCTCTGTGTTGAAGCTAAGGAGTATAGTTATATTTATTTCAGGAGCATCTCTATGAAGAACCATTTCATTATGAAAACTCTTGTGGAAATTGTATTTAGTTATTGCTTCTGATTGACGGAGATCATTATTCCAGGTTGCCTCAGTCTAAATTGTTCCAATAAGGATATATATGACTGCAGAGCCACAAAATAATCTGAAGTGGATGTGTCTAGAAACTCTATTATTATCACAGTTTATGGTACCCACAAGACAAGTCTTGCACATATTTTACCTCCATGGAAGCAAATTATTTAGGTTTGATTAAGTTTGGTTAGGATAGGCTATGTTAGGCTTTTGTTATAAGGAAGAAGAAAAAATAATAATATAATTTTCCTTCAAATATTTCAAGTTTTTCAACAACAGCTAAGGCTAGGTTAGAAATTTGAGCAATAAAAATTGTTTTGAAACTGTATTTGAATGAAACATTTTATGCAGGTTCTGTTAAGGTATGCTACTTTTTATATAGTACTACTCCACTCCAAGCCACCTTTTAAGTGTTATTTTGCCTCCAAACTAAAAAGTATCCATTTGTAGAGGAAATGAGTGTTTATATCATGTTCAGCACTTTGCAGTCACAGTGTTCAGACTTATTAAGAGTCAGACGTGCCCATCTACTTTCATAAACATGGCCTTGGAAAAGAGATTCTGAGAGATTTTGGATTAGTTATGTAATTCCATTGTGATGTATGTACCTTATGTTTTATATTATATATTTGTTTATTATATGTTTGTATATATTATATATTTGTATTATTTTCTAAACATTGCCATGTCCATTTACGATTACATGGGAAAGTATGTATTATCAGGTTATGATTAAAGAAGATATGGTTTACCCTATCCTTCATGGAGTGTATTAAGCAATATAGTGAACAAGTTCTCTAGGCATGATAATCTATCCATGCCAACAGAATTGCATTATCAGCAGTAAGTAGTAGGGATAAGTAGCCATAAGAACAGCCATAAGTAGTATGAATGCCTGAACCACATTTTCCTGAGTCTGCTATTTCGGGTAAATCTTTAATACTATTAATAACTAGAGAGGGTCAGGGTCAGGGACAGGGAGATTGCAAGAAGTGTAAGACGAGGAATTCATGGTGGGATGATTATCCACTATTCGTATTCTGAGAAGTATGTATGTTCTCAGTGATTCAAAAAATAATATAAGAGAAAGCATGTTGTCGTAAGTGAACAGCTTGGGTCAGCTGTCTGAAGAAGTGGAGACAAAATAAATAACAGGGGTATAAAACAGCACAAAACCAATAATATGGGCCAAAAGGTCAATTCAGTGTGTAGTGTGCCTGTAGCTTAGTGCTTGGCCTGCCCCCACCCATAGGGTTCACTTGGATGGGGAAATGGCACCCAGGAGCACGACGAAGTTTCGCATGCCTTTTCCATACCAATTTTACGTCTGTGCAACTTTTGAGGTCACGGCGTCCAGGTTCACCGAGTTAGAGGAGGGCAAGGGATCTCACTTCAGGGAGATCCCTTGTCAAGGGAGTCTGCCTAAATTGGCTCTTTTTCTTTTTAGCCTTTAGCTTTTTTATCATGCTATGTTATCTTCAAAGAACGTTTCTCTGTGCACCCTGTGCACATCGGTGCGGATTATGGGCGTTATGTGACCCATGAAGCCGATGCGCCCCGAAGCCCAAGCAGCTGCCGAACTCTGTGCGGACGACTCTCTGCTCGACTGACTGTCACCACCGCCGTGGTGCCGTGTGTTGTGTACTGGGCGTGCCCCGTTGTTGCAGATACGTGTGGCTCTGTTATGTAATGGTCGCGCCTCATTGTTGCAGGTACCCGCGTCTGATCCAGCCGTCGAGCCTGCCTGGCCTGATGCGCATGCGTCAGCAGTGCGGCAGCTGGCGCGAGACTGCCGCCTTCCGAGTGTCGGCCGGCCTCGACCTCGCCAACGCCCTGGACAAGATGGCCGACCGCTACCACCAGCTGCACGGGCTGCCCGACCCGGCCATGGAGGATTTCCGCGCCCTGGTGCCCGCGCACGGCATGCTGTTCATCCGCGACGCTCTGCTGGACATCATCCACCCAGTGTGGCCATGCGGGTGAGTGGGCGCCGGGCGAGGAATGACCAAAGAATGATCCACGAAGGCGTTCGGGAGCTTTGAGCAAAGAACCACTGGGCAGTGACACTTTGTGTCTCTTCTTCCTCCTCCTTAATAGACATGTGCTCCGTAAATCAATCAGTATAGGAGAAGAACTTCACTCGCAGACCATGTCGGCTTCTTTTCACCCCGTGGGTCTCACATGGTCCATATGGTCCTGAGAGATGTTGCCGGAGGCACGTGACCCTAGAGGTCACATGCAGCTGCTACCAGCCCTTGACTGCATGAATTCCGACCACTGGCCAAACACAGCATTATGCTGATGTGGATGATGGTAACACCATTTATTATGGGTATATTGGCTGTGTAGCCACCAACTGGTTCGTCGGTACCGTGGTTGTCCCAAGTCTCGGCTAAGATGTCAGTGTCAAGGTCACTATCAGCGTAAAATTGTGTCTGAGTAACGCCATAATTGACTCGCCACCATTGGCTCCAGCGATGTTCCCATATGCACCCGGTGGCAATGTGTGACAGCATGCTGCCCTGTCGACAGAACCAACCACCTGTCGCGTCGCTACTACGCGGTGATGCTATACCGTGAGATACAGCGTGAGTCCGTCCTGCTGCCCATGATCGGCGAGTTCCTGCAGCGGCCCCCGCACCAAGTTGACTTGGTGGAGGCCTGCTTCCTCACCAGCCAGTGGATGCTGCCCGAGCAGCGGCCGACCGTGGGCTGCCAGGTGTCCTGGTGAGTAGGTGGTGTGTACAGTATGTGTCCTGCTGACTCAGTGCTGTGTACAATATGTGTCTTGGTAACTTGGTGGTGTATACAGTAGGTGGTGTGTACAGTATGTGTCCTGCTGACTCAGTGGTGTGTACAATATGTGTCTTGGTAACTTGGTGGTGTATACAGTAGGTGTCCTCGTCAGTAGGTGGTGTGTGCAATATGTGGTACGTTCTGTAGGTGGTATGTGCAATAGGTGTCTTGGTGGGTAGGCGATGTGTGCAATAGGTGGTATGTGCAGTAGGTGTTCCTGGTGAGTTGGTGGTGTATGTTGTAGTTTGTATGTGTATTATGTGACATGTGCAGTAGGTGTTGGAGTGAGTAGATGATATGTGCCCTCCCCTGTCACGAGCAGGTAGGCCAGCTTTCCCAGATCTACTCGTCCGCTCAGTTTTGTCGGGTCAACAGAGGAAAAGTGTCAAGCTATGGGCGCGAGATGCTCCAACTGTGGTCCCGGCAAAAGACCTCATGCAGCCTATGACCGTTTCGTCCCAATTTTTCTGAAGGAGAAAGGGATAGTTTGAACAAAACGTTCCAAAAAAATATATTCCGGGAAGCTCGTGAGCTCTATGAGAGAGTTCACCGAAGGGCATCTGATGCAGGAGAGGGAAGACTTAATTCTACTACGTCGCAACACATTCAGATCAATTCAGATATATACATGACTGCTTCTCACCTCATTACCCAGCTTAGTGCCTTGATGCGTGCTTTTGGAATTGAATGTATGACATTAGAGAAGGCACGTTCTCCAAAAATGGTGACGACACAGGCCTCAGGTAATGAAGAGAGAAGTACGGCAACTATGAGTTCCACTAGTACTGCAGTTTCTATCTCTGATGAGAAAAACGACACGTGGTCTGTGGCCCAGCGGACCAGGAAGCCCTTGAAGAAAATATTTTTGCCATCTAACTCATCAACACTCTTTTATCCAACAACCTCGCACCCTCAATCCTCAACAACCACACCTGATCCTTCCAAACCCAAGCCTACATCCAAAACATAAGGGGACGAGATGGCCCCACCCAGGTGTCCCTTACATGCACAGGAGGAGAGTGATGTCTGTGTGTCTGTCTGTGTCTTGGTGAGTTGGTGGTGTGTGTAGTAGATCGTGGGTTCGAAACCCACGGCCGGCAGGATTACCAAGTCCACCCCTCTACCAATTGGTGTGAGAGATTTGCCCACATCCCTTTGGCAGGCCCCCTATGTGGCCTGTTTGTTGAATACGTCGAAAAGAAAGATTGGCTCTCCTTGGGAGCTGGAGCTGTCTAGAGTTTGTACTTTGTTTAATATTTTCATGCTATTCCGGTCGCTTCCTGGCTAGTGTCTCAATGTGAGGTTGCTGGTCATCGGGCGTGACGTCATCCAGTGTGACGTCACTGCGGTGGTGTTGCCTGCCTGCGTTTACACGTGCCGCACCGTTCGGCAGCCTGTACCGCAAGCTGAGCAAGTTGGTGCTGGAGCAGATGCAGGCGCGCCACCCGGACCACCCGGTGTCCGCCTGGACTCGCAGGCAGTGCCAGTGGCCGCCGCTGGGCGTCGCCCTGTGGAACGACACCGACACGCTGCTGTTGCTGGACATGATCAACCAAGTGATGTACGAGCGGCTGCTGCTGCTGAAGTCCGGTCCGGAGCTCGGCAGCGCAGACTGGTCTCTTTACATCCAGGTAAGTCGCGGTGGGACATTCGGTATACGGTTGGGAGGTCGTTGGTGTGGAGTGCGCCGTCGCCTCTTTTCCCTAGGCTGAAGTCCGCGACAGGGTAGCGATAGGCCAGTCGGTGTGACTTGTTTTGCTCTTCATCGCGCATGGTGTGTTTGAATATCACGAGCTGCGGGATTGTCGAGTCCGGCCACGGCCGGTCGGCGTGAGAAGCTTGCGGCGAGACTAGAGGGTTTCGGTGATGTTGGCGATGACTCAGCATTCGAGAGCTGTGGCGCCTCGGCATGGTCCACCAGGCAGTCGAATATACCGAAAAATAACTCCGAAATTGTTCAAAAACATATAATGTCATATAATCTCACAGTGATGCGACTGCAGCTCCATTAGTACATGTCAAGTCATTCTGCAGTGA
This sequence comes from Imbricaverruca yamaguchii, assembly GCA_034440575.1. Lineage (NCBI taxonomy): Eukaryota > Metazoa > Arthropoda > Thecostraca > Neoverrucidae > Imbricaverruca > Imbricaverruca yamaguchii. Next base: position 1,176 of record JAOTOL010000486.1, on the reverse strand, counting down.
TGTGACTGTGGCTCCAGGTAACCTAACCTAACCCAATCTTGTCTGGTTCTAGCTGATGGGGCCCCATGGGCACTTCTACATATCGAACGTTCCGAGGCCGACCAGCTTCAAGTGCATGTACGTGTCAGTGGCGGGAATGCTGGGCGTCAAATTGTACTACGTGCAGCCATTCACAGAGCCAATGGTTGGCTTCTACACCAGGTGAGTGGCCAAGTGATGTTCAGCCGGCCGTTGTATCCACCTTTGAGCAAGCTATCACCCGCTGAGGAATGTGCCTGCTCTAGCCTCTTGGGGGAGCCGCACATAGAACGCACAAAGGGATTGCCTATACTGTGCCGTGTTCTACAATGCCAGTTCATAGCATAGGTGTTTGCATCGCTGTCATTGCTATCACAATCTCCAAAATAGGTACCTCTCAATGCACGCAACATGGATAGTTCTATGGTTCTATACCACTATCCCAAAATTGGGCTTCAGGGATTTAAATATTTTAAGCAGCATTATTTCCATAGCGATTTCGACAACATACACGTAACAGGAAATCATCTTAACGCTGGTGTCTCGTGTATGAGGGACAGCCAGACCGTCGGGATGGCCGTGCTTGTCTGTCTGTCTGTCTGTCTGTCTGTCTACATGTCTGTATACACTGACCCCCGTCGTGTGTTGTACAGCCACAGTGACGAGATCACACTGGTCGACGTGCTGCGGGGCGGGCAACGGATGACACTGGCTGAGGGTGCCCGCCAGCTGAGCCTGGAACCCGACCTCCTGCGTCCCGTCGAAGCCGACGAGGTGCGTACTGCGGGCGTGGGCCGTGCTGGCGCGCGGCGCTCGCCTCCCCGTCGAGCCATTGTGGGCTCGACGGCGGACGATCGCTGCTGCATTGCCAGTATGGCCAGGAACTTGTTATCTTCTTCTGTCGTGCTGGAAGGTTGAAGTTGATTTGATTTCATTTGATGATGAAATGTTTCCATCTTGTTGCTTGGTCGTAAAAATGAGACGTGTGTGCAAGTGTTCTCAAGACGTGACTTCCAATGAATACACATGCATAGTTTTGCAGGTTTATTTGTTTTTGTCGTTCCATTATTTCTAGATTATGAAATCAAAGTTGATGTCGCCGAAGTCTGTAAATACAGAAGTTTTTCCATCTTTGTGTAGTTGTAACATCAATATATT
>JAOTOL010000485.1:0-74521 GCA_034440575.1 Imbricaverruca yamaguchii | reverse complement strand
GTCCGTGGGGACAACGCATGGAGTTCAAACCGACAAATGTTGCGATCTCCCTTGATCTGCTCATCGTGGTACGCAAATTACAGTAGAGCTATGCCACTGATACAGTATAACACAGCATATGTGGAAGCACCTCCTACCAGTTGGAATAAATCTGAGCTTATTGCCAAGTTATAGTGCTTCCTTTTCAAGCGACTTTTGATTTTCCTCATGCCATGATGAAATCCCACTTGGCTAACGCGCGCAGTACATTGTACCAACGCAGACGGTTTCACTTTTGAAACTTGCATCGGAACGAAATTTATTGTGTGCCTGATTCTGTATGGGTATTATCCAGGTGTGTTTTGTAGTAAGTCTTGCTGATAAGTTTCCGCCCGCAAACACCAGCTGGGTTCTCTGCTTACAACCAGAAATTCACAGCTTACATGCTGTTCACTGAAAAAATTGTTGACGAAGCCCTATTGCCCCGCCAGCAACTCGGAGACCAGAAGCCGTTCCGGCTGCTCCTGTGGATTAGGGTGTCCCAAATTTCACAAGTTTTTCAAAACACTTCGGATACACCGGCATCCCGTTTATTGAGTCTTCTGAACCTCACACACCAATTCGCAGAGTAAACTACCGGTAAACATGATTGACGCTAGTGCTCTGAAGTTTTATTTACATTTGGTGTTATATGATGATACAACGTTGCAGTCTCCCCACGCAAAATCGGATACTTATTTAACTAACGCAGCAATATTAGCTTCTCTGATGACCAGTTATACGCACATTTAGATGGAGCATTACGTTAACAGTTTTATTTCATTGATGTAGATACGGATGTGTGTGTGTGAGGGGGGGGCAGTGCCCATTTTAATTTTGGTGTGAGTGATTTGATATACCCCTGATTTCGTCCAGGAGTATGCAAACCAATAAAGATTTCGCGTTGGTGCCCAAGCGACTCGCTTCAAATCGGATCATCCGCAGATATGACACGCCAAAAACACATTGAACGGTGCCATCTGCTCGTAACCCGCCCCGTCTCGGAAGTCAACCGCCCCCCTCAGGTGTTCGTGGATAGCGGACGAACGGCGCGCGGCAGTGCGCTACAAATTTGGCACCTTTTCCCACATCAATTTCACATGCTTATTAAAAAAAAGTTTAGGTCAGGTCATCTAGGGTCAACGAGTTAGTCGAGGTCAAGTGAGGTCACCTCCAAAAAGTTCAGCCAGTCGTCACGCTTTAACGGATACGGATGTTTTAATGAAACTTTCAGCGTTTGCTTATCTTTAGGGATGCAACAAAACGGTACGAGTTGAATTATTCATTTTCGTTTTTGACTACATCTAAATTTTGCATATTTGCCATATTGCAGTTCAAACACAGGATTCTGACTGAAGTAAGCATTTTTATTAGTGCAAGTTGACTTCAAACAACATTTATCGGTCTGCTCTACAGATTGGAATAGGAAAATTAAAGAAAACTTGAAAATTCAAAATATTGAAATTTCAAAAAAATAACATTTTATTTTTGGGGGGCCAAAAAAATTATACCGATTATACCGGTCGATTTCGTTGTCCTTTTCTCATTCCAAATACATTTTGTTTTTCATATATCCCCCAAAATAGAACCCCCAGAGAAAAAAAACATAATGTAAGTCGTGAATAAATCTAGCCCCCTTGGTGACGTCACTTTTGGGAATTTTTTGGGGTGGACCCGGACCCCTAATCGTCAAGCGTTTTTCCGATGGCATCTCTTTCGTTTTCGTGCGATGCTTAGTTTGGATTTTAGAGGGCTCTTCAACCGCCGCCCCCCCGAGACGGGGTGGGAGATCTGACCGGAATGACGGTGTGGGTTAAAGCCAGGCGTATTAAAGCCATCGTGCCCTGTTCTGAGATCCGTCTACCACGTAACGCCATCGTACCCTGCTCTGAGATCCGTTTACCACTACAGACCCGTGTAGTCCTTCGTGTGACCGCAGCTCGACCTGTGCCATGCTACCACCTGGGCAAGCGCCTGCAGCTGGTCCTCATCTTCTGTTCTGTCGATCAGCTGTTGTGCTAGCTTTACCCCACGCTCCGCTCCATCATTGACAACTGCCAGGCTGTTGACGTATTTATGAACTGCGTTATAGCTTGAATTTTTTTTCCATTCTTCGACAGGCTCTTGCAACCATTCGGGGGCGCATGCATCTAGAAGGATGAACAGCAGCCATGATCTTGGCCCTACCAATGATTCCAATTTTGCTACGTTGCAGAGTTTTACAGCATCTGGTTTCCCCATGGCTACGGTAGCAGGCCTTGGGATAGAGGACAACGCCGTTGCAACGTCCTGTCGCTTCTGTGCTGGTAGTCCGTCATTGAATAGAGCAAATACCACAGCAGAAGATTCCAGATAGCTGGTATGCCTCTGGATGGACTTCATGACGGCGTCTGCGACTTGCCTGAACTCAGCCAGTTTCTTCAGTTTTTGCATCTCCTTAAAGTAGGCCAGATCATCTCCGGGAGTTCCGGCAGCGAGTGCAGACCTCAGAAAGTAGGGCGCGTGGAAGAGCGCTATGAAATCTGCCATTTTCCTGATGTTGTTGACATCCTCTGGTGTGAGGTCCAGCTGATCTGACAACAGCGCCATCTTCAGAATGTAGAGAGCATCGGCCATGAACCGAGCCTCGTGCATGGCACCCGGCTTGCATAGCTGAGGTTTCCCAGACAGGTTCCCACCGAGATACTCAACAACTAGGCAACACAGCTCCTTGTAATCGTCTCGCGGGAACGAGGATGACCTCATGTGTTTTTCTGCCCAGTTCAGCACACTTCTCACTTTTTGTGCATGAAGCTTCCGTCCTAATAAACTGACCAGACAAAACGTTTCAAGTGTGCCGTTTTGTCCAGCTTCGACCAGGACCTCTGGAACTTTTTGTAAAGAGTCTTCGACGGCCCTTTTGTTGCGCCAAATACGGCAGATGCCGCATGAGATATGTGTCTTTCTTGCACATGTCTGCGGCACTCAAGACCGAGCACAGCATAACCAATTTCCCTTTCAAGCCTCCATGTGGCGCCTGATTTCTTGCCAGTGTTGGAAGCTGTGGTGTCATATACAAAGCCCGTCACTGATGTTGGGCTGACTTTGTCTTTGGCTAATTGCTCAAGAACTGCCTCTGCGACATCAGCCCCACTGCTGCTTGGCAGCTTAGGGATCCCGAGCAGCTTTGGTTGCGGGAACTCGTCACCTCCACTTACAAGGATAGCACCTCGCTCTTCCGGATCTTTTCCTTTGGGTGCGACGAGCTTTGTATCAAAATGAATGACTGGATGAGAGGGGGGAACGAATTCTCCTTTGAGCGCAGTGGATTTCTCTAGTCGGGATGTCTTTGCTTGCCTATGCAAAGTGCTCTTGGAAAGTGAGATGTTGCTTATGTCTCCGCCTGTCGCAGAGATAGCGTGGGCGGACGCCATGGCCCGTTGCCAGAAACTCATTTGCAAACGATCATGAGTTGCAGAGAGTTCATCCGGCAGGCTTCTTTTACCAGCTGCTCTTTTTCGCTTCCCGCCAACCCATTCGCTGTCGCCGTCACTGTCATCAGAGTCTGATGACGACGAGGCCTGGGCTCTTGATTGACCGTGACACTGACTTTCCTTGTTTTGTTGACGACTGCGCCTTTTGTCTCTTGCTTTCATTCTCATCTCCATCACTTTGTCTCGTCCAGCAAGGACTCCTGGATGACTTTCTAGACACATCTGTTGACACCACTTCCAGTCCTCCATCCACTCAGTTTGCAGGCGACTCCTCTTTTTCAGCCTCTCAAGCACGTCACTTGGACTCAGGTCACACAACTGAGACATGTATGCTTGGAACTCTTTCACTGCCTGGTTGGTCTTGGCGGATTTCTTCAGACTTTGAAATCTGCTCTTCAGACTTTGAAATCTGCGATATGTCCGAAGTACTTCTAAGACCCGTTTCTTGCAAATTTTAGGCGTTACCACTGGGATTTCACTCGGTACCCATATTAGGTTGATCAGTTCGGTCGTTATCTCACGGGCTATCGCGTCTCTACTCTTGCTTGTGTGTTGCTCCCGAAGTGAAAGATACCGTTGAACAACTACTTTGTTCTGGGGGAGCTTAGTAAAATGGAAAAAATATATCGGTTTGCCCACGATGTCGTCTGCCTTGTTTCGGTGGCTTACTCTCGAATTTATCTTCTTGCCGTCAGTTTTCTTCTTCGCTTTTGCTACATCTTTTGTGCGCTCAGTTGCACCAGATCGACGTTTGTTCTCGATGATGTTGCCCGCTCGGACACTTGACACATTCTTCGATCCCACAGGTCGTCCCACTGCAGTTCTGTCTAGTGGCAGAGCGTAGAAGAAAACAAGCTCAATGAAGTTTCTTTTCGGACGGTAGTGGTTCTACGAGCGGACGTCCGAAACAGGAAAATGTAGGTGAATGTTACGACGTGTTCCAATCATGAAGCGAGGTACAAGATTAGATCCAGGTAATTGTCAATGTGAAGGTTGGGCTCATTTAAAATCGTAAGGGCTGTAATTCGGGTAAGACCGTGGTGGGCCCACACATTTTTAATCTTACGTCTTGCCCTAAACCGATTCTAGAATTCGGCCGTGACGTTTTCCGGATTGACTTTGCTTTGGTGCTTTACGCATAAAAAACTAACGAAAAACGAAAAGCGCCTGTCTGAAACTCATCTAGGCCCACGTGGGGAATGATTATGACCCCATGATCACTCCTGGATCCGCCCAGACACCTTTTAACTCAATAGAACAGTACAAAACATACGACAAGTGATCATGGTAGTCTCCCACGCTTCAAACTTTGGAAGTTACTGCATTTATGCGTATGGAGACTCCAACGCTGCAGCATCATATAACACCAAATATTTGACATATCTTCAAAGCGGTAGCGGCAATCATGTTTACCGGTAGTTTACTCTGCAAATTGGTGTGTGAGGTTCAGATGAGTCAAGGAACGGGATGCCGGTGTATCCGAAGTGATTTGAAAAACTTAGTGAAATTTGGGACACCCCACTGCGGATGCACTTAGGACTGGGGACAGCAGGATATGTTCGCCCCACATGTTCGCGAACTGTTAAAGACTATATTTTCAACGGCTACCGCAGTCAGGCAGCATCATCGCTGGCGTCGGAGAAAGTTAGGTAGTTATTTCGGTTTTAGGGCGCATCGACTACTAAGGTCATTTTGCGCCCATAATTCTTGCAGCTAACAAAGTACAGTATCAAGCTTCACATCGTGGGTACCCGTCAAAATGGTCCTACTGTGGTACAAGGTTTACATGCCATTCATATTAGCGAGGAGTATATACTGCGGATAATGACACTGCATATAAGAAGTCCATCAATCGTCCCGATTGGACAATGCTCGAGTTGTCGGAGAGAATATCGTTAAGGGAATCCACCTGGTAAGACCCAAAATGACGTCTACACTCATCAGCGTAATGAGGACACGATATCAAAACCTGGCGAACTGTTAGCGGAGCATAACATCTTGAGCACAGATGATTGCCGTCACCGCACAGTAAATACCCATGCGTAGCATAAGTATGCCCGATGCGGAGACGGCACAATGTGACCTCTTGTTTGTCGACGTTTGCGACACGACGAGCCCCATGGTCGCAAACGTTGTTTGATGGTTCGTAGTTTGTTCGCCGACGTCGCGTCCCACATAGCCTGCCACTTGTCGAGGAGGAAGATGGACACCTCCTCGGTAGTAATCCGTGGCAGGGAGCGGCAGTGATTGAGAGCACGATGCATTTGCTGCTTGTTTCGCCGCAGCATCCGCCAACTCGTCACCGGAAATGCCAATGTGGCTCGGAAGCCAACATAGAATAATTAGTCGTCCAAGGCGTTGCGTATCGGTAAGACGGCTCACAATATCCTGCAGAAGGTGGTTTGATGGATAAAACGTGTTCAGGGCCATAAGACTACTTAAAGAATCGGTGAAAATGACATGTCGATCACCCCCAGACCCTTCGATATAACACAGAGCTTTCGTAATAGCGACAAGTTCCGACGAGTACATCGATGCGTACGTCAGGAGCGAAAAAGCCTGATGGTCGGGAAACTGGCGGAGCTTGCAGGCGCAGCGCATTCCTAGCCTTTTTCTGCACAGAGAGAGTGGTGGCTCGTGTGCTTCGGCTAAAAGACTCACGGTGGGCAAAGTGCGGAATGCTCCGGTCGCGATGCGAATAGCAGTGTGATGAACAGTGTCCAGAGTTCGTTTGGTGAAGTTGCGCGATCCGTCGTAGATAAAACAGACGTAGTCTAACTTGACGCATATCAGTGAGCGGTAAAGCAGAATAAGAGAATCCCGGTCAGCTGCATAGCTAGTGCGAGAAACACATTTCAGTATGTTGAGCGATTTAAAACACTTTTCACGGAGTGCTTCCAAATGCTCCTTGTAGCTAAAGCGTGAGTCAAAAGTGATTCTAAGGAACTTCACCGCAGGTGGCATCGGTATTCGCCTGCCATACAGCTTGAGACAGAGTTCTGCACAGCTACACCGGCGACAGAAATGCATTGCGGTTGTCTTTTGTGTTGGAAAGCGGAATCCATTAATTACGCCCCACCTCTCGAGTTTCTTCTCGGCCAATTGGAGCCGTCTAGACATAGCAGATAACCTGGCTGTGCTACAGCAGATAGCGAAGTCGTCTACAAAGAGAGACCGACCAAGTTGTGGTGGAAGGACGTCGCTAATATCATTTATCATTATGGCAAACAGTGCTACACTTCACACACGTCCCTGTGGCACCCCATTCTCCTGTATAAATCTTTTGGATAGCTGGTGGCCATCATAAGCTCGGAAATGTTCGTCTGTGAGAAATTATGTATCAAAATCCCTGTTGACCTCCGGATACTGCATTTATGTACCTTTTGCAAGAATTCCATGGCGCCAGATAGTGTCATAAGCCGCTTCTATGTAAAAAAAAGACAGAACCGACGTGTCGTTTCTGCTTAAGCGCTACACGTACTACTGAGTCCAGTGTTAAGATGTGGTCTACAGAAGTTCGGTTCTTCTTAAAACCGCATTGTGCATCTGATAAAAAATCATGCACTTCTAAAAACCATGTCAGTCTGGTAGTTACCAATCGTTCCATTAGCTTACATAAACACGAGGTGAGTGACATTGGGCGATAGTGGAGCGGTTCTAGTCCACTTTTCCCAAGCTTCAACAATGATATCACTAAAGCTTCTCGCCAGGCTACTGGGAAGTCGCCTTGTCGCCACAGATGGTTGAATATGCTTAAAAGTATTCGATCGCACATGGTGGGAGATGCTTTATCATTTCGTTATGAATAATAACTGGGCCTTCACATACGCTTCTGAGCTTCGCTATGGCGGAAGTGAGTTCGGCTATTGTGAATGGCTTGCTATACGATATATTTTCGGTTGTGACAAAGTCAGGAGGGAACTTTTCACAGTGCAACTTGTGACGCAATAATTGCAGTCCCAATTGCTGCTACGGCTTCGCCCTGATAAGGAGCAGGCAATTTTGTTGGCAACATCTACATATTTGGTCACGTCCCTATTACCCATGCGTAAGACGGGTAGGGGAACGGATGAATGCTGGCCTGCAATACGTTTTATTCTGGACCATACTTGTGCTGTCGGGGTTTGCTTGTTTATTTGACTTACATATTCTCGCCATGAGACCTGTTTTGCTTATCTTATAATGCGACGTGCAAAAACCCTGGCTCTCCGGAAGGCAACCATATTTATAGTGTTACTATCTTTGCTGAATTTACGATAAGCTCGTTTTCTTGCGCGTATGACGCCTCCGCATTCCTTTGTCCACCATGGGACTGGTGTACGCCGTGGAGGATCAGATGTGCGCGGAGTACATGCAGAGGCAGAATGTAGGAGCAGTGACGTAAATTCTTCCATACTGTGTGGTTTATTCTGCCCATCAGCAGAGCATGCTGTTTCTATATGTGATATGTAATCAGTCAAGTTGGATTTGCGAAGATTCCATCCCCGCGGCCTCTTCCCAAGGACCGGCCCTTCACGGTATTCCAGCCATATTGGAAAATGGTCGCTTCCTAGAGGGTCAGTATCAATCGACCAATTAAATATTTGCACAAGCTGGGGACTACAGACACTCAGGTCTAACGCAGAAGTCTGTTCAGACGGCATTCTAAAGTGCGTTCTGGTACCTGTGTTTAAAATACACAACGACTCCTCGTGCAGGAATTGCTACATCAGACGTCCACGCCCGTTGACATCTTCACATCCCCAAACGGTACGATGTGAATTGAAGTCACCTAAGAGTAAAATCGGTTCCGGGAGCTGAGAACAAAGAAGTTTCAGCTCAGTAGATGGAAATGAAGTGCCGGGAGGCAGGTAAATGCTGCATAATGAAAAACCTTGATCACCAAACTGCACCCTGGCAGCGACGGCTTGGAGGCGTGTGTTTATCACTAGTGGTTGCGAGGGAACACCATGGTGGATGCCTAATAGCACCCTACCATGGGACATAGTGTCAGATGCTACTTCTTTTCGGTGGAGGGTGTAGCATTTCACCTGAATTGCGGTATCCGGTGACAGCTTGATCTCCCGCTCAGAACTGCCTGAAAGTCATGAGCACTGCTTCTAAAACCCCTGCAGTTCCATTGTAAAGAAGTCTGTATAGAGGGATATGTTAAAAGGGGTTAAGACCTGTCAGTTCAGGGTGTACCAGCCGGGGCCCGCGGATTCGATGCTGTGCGCGCTCGCACCCTGGGACTGACTCCACAGCTCGGCGAGACTGGCCAGGGCGAAGCACGCTTCCGGCATGCCTGGGGAGGTGTGCGGGTGGCCCCATCATCCTCGCAGTCTCTACGGTATGCAGAGAGTTGGCTTGGAGAATCGGGGACAATGGGGGCAAGCCCCGAGATCCTGTCTCCTTACATTTGGCGGCGTATCCCTTCACCCAGCCCGGGGTGTCCGGCCTGAAGCTCCCATGTCCTGAAGCTCCCATTTGGCGGCCTGAAGCTCCCCTGGGCCGACCTCAATCGGTAGGAGTGATCGGGTCGTTGAGGGTGCTACTACCGGCACCCGACCGGGGGCCACGCCCTTCTCTTCAGAAATGGTTCGTGTGGGAGGAGGAGTTGGGGTGATTCGGGAGGGTGTAGGGATGGGTTGGGCAGGCTTAGGGTTGGGCGGGTAGGGATTGGATCCTCGTCGGTTAGAAGCGACTCTGAGACGGTTGTGTCTCGAGGCTTTGTCCAGGAGACCTGGGTTCTTTCCTAACGGGAATGGAGTGCTGGGCGGAATGGGAGGCAGGGAGGGGAGTGCTGGAGGTATGGATTGGAGCGGTTTGGGAGGGGTTGTGTTTGGTTGTGGATAGACGAGCAGGTATCTTTTTTCGCTGGACATGGACCCACTCTCCTTGAGGAGTCGCTACAGGGTCCGCAACGGAGGACTCTCTCACCCCCGTCTGGGTAGAGGACACAGCTCGTTCTCTGATTGGTGTACACTCAATACCAAAGGCTAGCATTATGGCACTGAGCTGAGCTATAAGATGAGAGGCACCCATGTGCGTGTGTGACTGCATCGGCGACTGTTGTGTGATATTGGAGTTCAGCTTCACCTTTGCTGCATATGATATTATCGGGTGTGGTGCCTCGTAGATATCACGCGCCTCACGGAATGTGATTTTATAAAACCTTTTTATGGTAACTATTTCCTTTTCTCTCAAGAAAATGGGGCAAGAACAATCATAGGTGGTATGGGGTGTTTGGCCTGGGCCGCAGTTTGAACAGTGCGGACTCTCCGCCTTACATTTTTCTTGCACAAGCTTTGCAGATCCACAGCGTCCACATGTCTCTAGGTTCCGACAAGGAACCGAGAGACAGAGCAGACAAATCGGATCAGACAAATCGGAGGAAGCTTCTCTGGATCAGCTGTCTACCGCAAGTGAGCTTCGGCTTCGGCTTCGGGGCCATCGGCGGGGCCATCGGCGGGGCCATCGGCGGGGCCATCGGCGGGGCCATCGGCGGGGCCATCGGCGGGGCCATCGGCGGGGCCATCGGCGGGGCCATCGGCGGGGTCATCGGCGGAGCCATCGGCGGGGCCATCGGCGAAGCCATCAGCGGAGCCATCGGCGCTCCCGCCCCGATCGCAGCCTGATGCTTTATGCTTTTTGCTCAAAGCCAATTTCCATTGCATATTGGGAGGGCAAATTCACTATTGGAGGGGCAATGTTGAACATGGGCCGGAAGGGGGCACATATCCCTCCAAGATTATACAAAACAACACTCCTACGTGCCAGGAATTAAATAGTCGGATAGAGTCAGGAAATAAAACGATACCGTCGGAACATGGATACCGTTAAAGCTCTTCGTAGCCATCGTCATGTATAATTTTATTCCAGGGATGTCGTTTTATTCACCCTTGAGGGGACCCTTGCCCGCAACGGCTACTTTCTCCCCTCAGTGTTTTCTAGCATTGCCATGGGCTAAGTTAGATTAGGTTGGACATTTATCTTCGGGGTTGCCCCCTCTCCCACCCACACACTCCATTATTGGCTAGCTTCATAGGTGTTGCCCTCCCGATGGAATTACTGAAGAATCGTCTGTGTTGGACCCAAATAACGTTTTGTTGCTGACAGTGAATTCTGTTCTGGGAAAATATACCAATGTTGGGCATAATTATATTTAGTAGATTACAAAATCTCTGAGCTCCGGCTACACCATTCTTAAAATAAAAATCGCACTCACAAACACTTTCTCAGAATTCTGCTTGTCATGACCTCATTGAAATGCTTTTCAGTCATTTAAACCACATTTTGTCAACTAAACCCGTGTGTCATGACATTGAACGAGACATAGGATCAGGAGCCGCGGAATGTTTCGCCAATGAGGGACGCTATACTTTGGAAAGTTAGGTGATGCGTTGCAGTTTCTGACAAGTAGCGACACAGCCAAGACGGCCAGGGGCCACCCGTTCCCGCTCCTCCTTACCCCTGAGCAACAAAATTAATTGAGTCAAATAAGACATTTTGATAATTTCAACACGCAAAACCAGACATCTTCAGCGCGCGTCGCGCCGAAAACGGTTTCTGTTTAATCACGCATTTGGGGTCGGGACCCTATAAGAAAATCTTGGATGCGCCCATGGTGACAAATGTAACAGAGTTGCTCGACACGTACTGTTTTAATCGCATAATATCTAACAGTGGGTGTTGTGACCCCGTAAATCAGCCGACCTACCATGCCCGGCACATGTCACGCCCGTACATGTCCGTCCGGCGCCGGCGACGCGGTCACCGGCCCTCGTCGGAACCGAGTCAGTGTTTTCGGGCCAACGCCCGGCTGCTGCGACCTGTACCGGCCTTCCGGCCGTGTCCAAGCCAGGGCTGTGGCCAGACCCCCGCGGTGAGACGTGTCTGGACTGTCCAGCCGCGCGGACCTGTCGCTGTCGGTCGCGTGCGTAAATTAACAACTGTATTTCGGCCTCCAAATTGAGAACTGAAAGTGATTGCTGTCGGCCTGGAACATTATTGCGAGTGTCTCTATATATTCACTATACCTTCTGCACAATATATCGTGCAGAGAACATATCATTTTTGGCATTCGGAGTTATCGCGACGCGCGGGTCCTCTAGTCTACCACGATCCAAGAAGAAGGACCTTCACTACACAAACAACTATTTTAATACACGAAACAATATCAGTGATCAATGCACATCGATGGAAAAGCAGCTAACAGCCAAGATAGAAATAGCTGAGCCCGCCGTCGAGGTGGTTTCAGAGAGATAACCTAACGCTTAAGAGCATATATTTAATGCTGGTGGCCTGCCATATTATGATGGGGATGTGCGGAAAACCCTTATTTTGAAGGTTTCCACGCATCAAACTGTCATGTGATGTTATAATTATCGAAAATATTTCTGTCTCTATGGGCTACATTATAAATGTTCTGTTTTTCTTCATCTTGATATCAAACCGCGCAGATCTCAGGGGGAGGGGAGGAGCATATTGTAACCCTCACATTAGACCCTTTTCCGGCATAAATTGAAAGCAACGTGCACGAATGTGTTGACAATTTTCGTAGCTTATGGGGCATTAATTCTGCATAGCTTTATATGCAAGTTCTGTTTTTAGGTTATGCACTGTTCTAATGACGATTGTTTTGCTAAACACTATCCAGAGCATTCGGCCCCACCCTCAGGTAGGTAGGTAGGTAAATTGAACTTTCAATCGAATGAAAATGGAATTTGCATTGCGAGACTTTTCAAGGCTACCACTTTGACGTCTGGAAGCACGAAGCAAATCGTAAGCTGCACGTGCGAAAAAAGGTAAAGAAAATGTAACGAAAACTCAAAAATGCCATCTCGATTTCACACCACCTAGTCGGAAACTTGACACACATCTTCTCCACTGGAATGAAGATTTATTAGCTTGATGGGTCATGAAAGCTGATTAATTTCCTTAGTTAATGTGATCAAGCTAAATGCTTTTAGTTAAAGGAGAGGTTGAGAGTGTATGACTTCAATTGCCACAATTTGGGAAAACCATATTATTTCCTGAATGCATTTGACACATGCATCCAATTTGATATGCATGCTTATTGACGTAACACGTTTTTGTTATGTTCATTTCAGTTCTGCTGCTTTGTTGATTTAAGAAGTATCGAACTGCACGGGGCTCCCTTTCACGTAATGACAGCGGCCATTGGATCTAAGGATCCAATGGCCAGAGACAGATAGAGAGAAAGGTAGAGAGAGAGAGAGAGGGAGGGAGGTAGGGAGGGAGGTAAGGAGGGAGGGAGGGAAGGAGGGAAAGAGGGAGGGAGGAAGAGAGAAAGAGGATCTCTCTCTCTCTATATATATATATGTATATATATATATATATATATATATATATATATATATATATATATATAAATGGAGCTTTCGGTTTACGATATTGGGAAATATCTATTAATGCTAATTGTCATTTATTGAAAAGGTGTTCTTTGCATAGAAGTTCGTTTGGATTGCATGTTCCATATACTCCAAATGAAGTAAAATATAGTAGCAACAAACAAAAAGAAAAGCAAAGTAGACCCGGCACGGGCAAAGTGCGAATCGGAACTTCCCGTATATAGGCCCGGTGCTGAGCCCATGGGTTCTGTGCGAAACCGTTCAAGCTCTGCGCCAGACCACGCAAAAGCGCACCATCGCCGGAGTGGCATAATAACACGCCACTCCGTCGCACAGACGCTGATCGGGTCGCGGTCGAGTAGATCAGTTTCTGAGCGCGACAGTCGGCGCGGGCCGACTCGACTCGGCGCCCCCGTTGGCGTTCTAATGAGCTTCGCCAATCGATGTGTGACCGAAGCCAGGTCCAGTCCACGGCGGCCATGCAAGCCCGGTCGACACCCGCGCCAGTGGTCGATGTTGTTGCATGACACAGGTCCGCTGAGGGTTGGGTAGTGGGGGGGGGGGCACGGGATCGATACCAGGTATGGGGAGGGAGTGTGTGCCCGAGCTATTCGGAGCGGCGCGGCCGCCACCAATCCACTGTTGTGAAGACCGGTAGCCGCGCGCAGACTTGCGCCGTTGTTCACGCTCACAAGCGACTGCGAGGTCGCCTGCCTCATCCCCAGTCACTCGGCTTAGGTGTCCATTGCTCGCTTGATTAGTCTGGTAGCCCATCGTTGAGCTATCCCCAACATCGCAATATCCGCCGGTACAGCGGATAGCGCAGCGCCATTGCCACTGCTCCGCCTATACTGCAATCAGGTGACATCTGCAAATAGTCAACAAGATGGTGAACAGTGGACTATGTTTAACCATGCGGCAGAAATAGGATCCGAGGGTGTCCATTTCCTACCCCATGACCGAGGGGAGTATTCAAAGGTTCTCCTAAAAAACTCTCAGTCCTTCCTTACTGTGAGCAAAATTTCATCGGGTGACCAATACAGATGTGCTCCGCACCGGCCCCGCCAACACCTGCATCAACTGTAGCGGAATGTGAATGAAGTTAATTGAACGCGAGATGTATGACATGTGAGTAGCCCCTCATCGAACAGCTCATTTACATCCAAACTATAGACTCAACTATATAAAAGTTGTGGAACGCTAAACAACAACGATTAACGCAAACTACTAAAAGTAATATTGATAACTCCATTTTAAGCCTCAAATCTTTCCATGTCGAAACAAGTCGTAATTTCACAGCGATGTTCTTCCATGTTAACGTGGATGAATGCCAGCAATTATACGTGCCAGCCGGCTGAGTGATGTCTTCCTGGAGGCGACTTCTTCTGTCGTTCCATTCATGGTATGAGGATCCTACACCATGTCATCAAGTTGCCTTTACATTATGGTGAAAATTAACGTGCTATCTCATAAATTAGACCATGAACGCATCTTTAGGCAAAGATGTACAAATCATATCCAACGTGCATCGGCCCAGTGGAAGTAACATCATGGGAACTACTTCACCAAAACCCATCTTGTTTGCAAAATGTGTACACTAAAGTATTATAATTCGTATTTATTATTAATATATTGCCAGAAAATTCAGTCCTAACATGGCAGCCGTTGACAGACCTCGGGTAGGTGTTATGCATGAAATAGCCGCTTGGATAATTATTCCATGAGAAGAACATCCTTTCATCCGGATAACGTTATTTGTATACTTGTTGTAACATTGAATACTTTACGTCTTCACGTTAAAGAATACGAGTATAGAGATACTACAAATAACTTAATCCTCATTTCCCGTATTACGTCAAATGTACGTTCATTGTGTTAGTCAGGTGATTACGAGCGAGGGCGAAGTTCGAACGACTCTATTGCCATATGTGTGGTACATGCAACGTGTATCTGGGCGGCCTGTTTTCGCACGACCATCAACCCGGAAATACGTAATGACTGTTTTGTTATAATGCTCAACGCTCTAATTTCGGTACTCGGAGTCGGATGCGTTTATTATTTTTATTGTTTTTGTTCTATTTGCTACCAATTATTATTCCAATGTTCTTCATGTGTTTTTTGCCAACGCAAACAAAAAATATCGCCGCGGCATTTGCGCTCTGGGAAAACTTACAACAGCGTTTCACGTTGTAACAAAGTATTGTAAGCGCTAGATTTTACATTCAGAGGCAGAACTGCCTTTTACATGTTTAATTTTACCAACTTTCATTCCAAGATTTATCCCGAAGTAATCCAAATCTTTGATGAACGAATATTTGTGGCGGCATTGCCGAGCGAAGCTACGCCTCCATACTATATATCCATGCCTTACACCGCAGCCAGCATTTGCTATCCGTCCTCATTGACAAATAGCTAAAGTCAAAAAGTCAAAGGAAACAAATCCAAAAACCAACACCCGCACAGATAACTGACCACTGGGTGCCAGTAGCTGTTTAGAAAATGTATAAATCATAAAGTTGAAAAAGTTGAAAAAGCGTTAAGGCTTAACAAGAGCCACACGGGCCCATCTGGGTTACACCTATCTAGAAAATATACCAGAAGATTGTACGCTCACACCTCAATCAATTCTTTATCTCAAATTCCGAGGGAACTACATATCCCAGCCTATCTAGCACCATTCACCTAAAATTGCAAACACACTCCTCAACAATTCAAAATTCCTCCAATCACGCCCCATTGGGCTACCATAGCCAATATCACTTGAATCACAAACCCGAATGTCGGTGCTAAATCCACTGCTAGCCACACCCTACATACATATTTTTAAAATGGTAGTATAATCTACCTTATGTAGCTCGCATACTACTCAACTTATCAGCATGATCTAAAACGTAATGGTCCAATTTCCAGGAAAAACCCATGGACCAACATCCTCATACTCATCAATTTCTTTCTACCTAATACAGCCCTATTCATTTGATCTCATATAGCAAATGCGACTTGAATGTCCCGCCAATAATCTTCGGACCCCATCAAAACCTGTTAAAAATGGCTTACACAGTCCACACCTACTTAGCATAAATATCACCCCATCCACCACTACTTAGAACTTAAAAACAAAATTAAAGAAAAAAAAAACGTTGTCCATCTTATTCATAATAAATTCAATAAGGGAATCCCGACAACCTCAGCAGGCAGACTATTCCACTGGGCAACAATTTTTTTTTTAAAACTGGAAACCTGTTTCCACTTAGCTGTTCTACACCTTTAATTGTTTTACTTGAGTTCAAGACCCCTATGTGATAGTCTAAATAGAAGGGCATCATTCAGATTGGCCTGATCTAGCTCCGTAATAATTTGATAGATTTCAATCATATCACCGCTTAATCTCCAATACTTGAGTGAGGACATATCTAATGCCATAAAAGTCTTTCCCCATATTCTAAGTTACCCAGTCCACTAATGAGTATAGAGCGGTTTTGCGCCGCACTCTTTCTAGCACATCTACATATTTTTTACAAGTAGGGGTTCCATGATTCTACATAATATTCTAAGTGGTGTCGTACCTAGAAGTGCAGCAAAGTACATAATTTTCAACATTTCTTTGCCCTTATACCTCATACTCCAGTTAATTATTCCGAGTATTCTGATTGCCTGTTTTTTAGCTGAGAAACATTGTATTTTTCTCTTCTACTTTAAGATCATTTGAAACCAGCACACCTAAATCTCTTTCCTCGTCAATAATATATAATTTCCTACCTTCCACTGTACAAGTGGAAGTATTACCTCCAGACCCAAAATATATAACGTTACATGTTGCAAAGTTTAAAGACATCGGCCATGAAATCACACAATTTCGTTCTCCGTGAATTTATAGCATTTACCCTGTCATGTTAGGTAAGCAATCACCAGCTGCACATCAACCCCCATAATGTTTGGGTGTTCAAAATCGATCCAGGGCACTTCACTCCCGATCGGATTTGAACTGGTTAACCCAGAATTTAATGGTGTACACTAGCCTAGCCTAACCGATCCCAGTTAGACCTGGCCTAATCTAACCTAGCAAAACATAACTTAACCAAACCCAACCAAACCCAACCAGACCAAATCAAGTGGACATGCATTTCTAGTGAAATGGCATGTCCACGAGTGCAGCGCCGTAAACGTCGCAGCCCAATAAGGTTTGGAAATATTAAGCTGCCAACTTGTAAGATTATCAGCGGTAACACATATTGTATTTGACATACCCTGCCATTCCCAGCTTATTTCCCATAGGAGCATTAACACAGCTGCAATTTCCCAGTATGAACCACAAGTTATATCTACTATGTAAAGGGCGAGTTTTGTTTGGATCTCTCTCCTGATTGGTCAACACACTGACACACTGACACACAACTTCAACCAATCAGCGTCGAGTATTCCTGTGAAGTCACAACAATATCCGATGTCCACGATGACTTATATCAATGCTACCTCAGTCTCCGTGTGACAGTGGTGGCGAGTGCATGTGTCCGTCCGCGAAGTGATGCGACAATGCCAAAACGACAGAAACCAATGTCTAAGGATAATACACAATCTGCGAAAAGTCTGACCGCGCTCTTCAAACTATGCGATCGGGACTACTTTGCCAGAACACCGCTCTATTCATACTTGCCGACATACTATACATGGACGAACAAAAGGTGGATAGCGAGAAAGAAAGGTAAGCCGGTACCAGACTGGCCAGGATACGTATCAGGGGACGCGATCGGACGAGTGTACACTGTACACCAAAACAAGAGAGAATGTTTCTACATGAGACTGCTGCTGCACACAGTTCGCGATCCTACATTTCTCCGATCACTGAGAGACTGACTCCATCACTGACGGAAAAGTGATGGACACGTACAGAAAGGCGTGTGCCCGTCACGGCACTCTCGAAAACGACGAACACTGGAACAAGACACTGCAGGAAGCGGCTGCCATGCAAGCACCGCGACAGCTGAGGCAACTCTTTACTATCCTGTTGCAAGTATGTGGCGTGTCCGATCCGATCAAGTTGTGGAACAAACACAAAGAGGCGACGTCAGAGGACATTCACCATCACTACTGTGTACCCATCAAAGCATTCGACGAGACGCCCGTTCCATACAACGACGGGATCTTTAACCAGGCATTGGTTGATATAGAACACCGGACAGGTCGGTAGCGGTGATGGTCTCTGCTAAGTACCAGCGAGAGATCAGCTACAACGTAGCCGAGCTGGCCATTTTCGTTGACGAGAGTGCACCGAAAATGGTCGCAGACCAAGCCGATGCATACAACACGATCAATGACTATCTTGAAAGTGGACACGGCGGTGTCTTTTTTTTTGGATGCGCCAGGCGGAACTGGCAAGACATTCGTCACAAACCTGCTACTGCCAGAACAGAGAAGTCAAAATCGAATCGCACTCGAGGTAGCATCCAGCGGTATCGCAGCCACATTGCTGGATGGCGGTCGTACGGGACACTCTGCTTTCAAGTTGCCATTTGATCTGGCCAAACAAGAAAGTCAGATGTGCAACATCAATCGAGGAACAGTAAAAGCCAGGCTTTTGTAAGAGGCGAAACTCATCATATGGGATGGGGAAACAATGAGTCACAAAGAAGCACTTGAAGCACTGGATGCGACACTGAGAGATCTGCGAAACAACGAACTGCTCATGGGCGGAGTTACGGTTGTGCTATCTGGCGACTTCCTTCAAACTCTACCTGTCATCCCGCGTGGAACCAGATCAGACGAAGTGAACGCCTGTCTGAATGCGTCATATCTGTGGCCATATGTAGTCTGTCTGTCTATCTGTCCACAAACATGCGAGTCCATTTGTTTCGCGATAGCACAACTGGAGAGTTTGCATCGCAGCTACTCCAGGTGGGAGATGATTGCTGATTATTGGTGTTTTAGGGTGCGTCAACCCATGTGGATTATGTTGCGCCCATATCAAACTAGCTTAAAAACGCATCAGATTGTCACTTTCGAGTAAAAGATGTCTAAGGGAGTAAGATGTCACCTAGGCAGGTGCATACGTGACTTGACATCGTATCTCCGCGAGGAAGGCCAAAACAACTCTGTTATATACAAATTGGGAATCGTTTATATGTAAGTCCACTAATCTAAGAGTATGCGCTTCATATCCGAAGTACCGCCTGCGTTCTTCTGCATATGCTGGTCACGTCACCAGCACGTGATGCACAGTCAGCGCGGCATTACACTTCACGCATTTCTGCCTGTCGTCCCCACACAATAGGCATCTATGTGCTGCTAGCGTGTGTCCAATTCTGAGTTGACAAATGGCCACTTCGTCCCTCCTAGCTCGGCTGAATGACGAGGGCCACAGCGCTAAGTGTGGCTTGATTCACTTTGATTTGCTTTGCTGCATTCGATCCCAGTTTTCCTGCCACTGACTGTAAATAAATGATGATATAGTTTGGTAGTGGTCACTTGTTGGAAGTGGAAATGTACGACGACATGGCGCATATGTCGCACGCCCTGCAGCCTGGTCTGTCAGCTCATTTCCGCGAACTCCTACATGTGCTGGAATCCAACAAAGTGAGACTTGCTTTCCCATGCGATGGAGCGAAGTTAGTTGCAATAAAATGTCTCGTACAATGACGTTTTGGGGATAGAAGCTACGCAATGCCAAGAGACTGCTGAGAGAGTCGGTCAGGATAACATGTAAAACCTCGTCATCAACCTCGATGTATGCCAGTGCTTTGTTGGTAGCGATCAACTCGGCAGTGAAGACCGTGGCGTGCGGCGGCAGGGAATATGATCTTGTGACGGATCCCCTCACGAAGGCACCGCCCACCCCGGTGTTAATCTTCGAGCCGTCCGTGTAGGTGAAGAGGTAATTTTGGTACGTCGTGAATATTTGTTCTAACGAGTGTAAGTGCAACTCCTCTTTTGTCACATCTCGCTTTCTCATGTCAGCAAGGGAAATATCGATAGAAAGGGAGATCAGCTGCCACGGAGGAACAGACAGTTCTTCATATTGCCGAATTCCTTGTAGTCGTGTTTCCATTTGTCCCAGGAGCGCACTCATTCACACACAGTATGTCGTTCCTCTCCTAATGTGATTTCGAAGAATCGTGAGGGAAGTGCGAAATGCCCCTGTAATAATTCGTACCGCGGCATGATGTACCGGGTCAAACTTGCGCTTTGTAGTAGCACATGCGCCATCGTATATAAAGCACGCGTAGTCAAGCTTCGAGCGGATCAGACTACGTTACAGTAGGTGTAGTGTCTTTCTATCAGCACCATATGACGTACGAACTACGTACTTCAATATTGCAATTGCTTTACAACATTTGTCTCTGAGTGTTTTGATATGTTCTCTGTATGTAAGGTGATGATCAAGCTGCACACCAAGGAAACGAGCCACTGTTGTTGTAGGCACATCTTGCCCGAACAAACTCAACGCCATGTCCGGGCAGCTACGCCTACGTCGACAGAAATGTATTGCGACTGTCGTCGCTGTGGAAAACTTGAATTCATTTGTGTGTCCCCACTTCTCCAGGCGGGAAATTGCAAGTTGCAGCTGTCGTTCCATAAGATGAGTTGACGAGCCGTGCGACCAGATTGCAAAATCGTCAGCAAAAAGAGACCGTCCGATTGATGAGGGGAGTGAGTCACCGATGTCGTTTATAATGAAAGAAAAGAGAGTCGTGCTCAAGACGCTGCCCTGAGAAACTCCCACCACTTGGTACATCCAACCTGACAGCTGGTTACCTACACGCACACAAAACTGTCTGTCGGTCATTAAGTTTTTATAAACATGCTCACAGCTCCACGGAGTCCATACTGATGGACCTTCAGCAGGATTCCATGTCTCCAGGCGGTGTCAAATGCGCTCTGAATGTCGAAAAACACTGCCCCCAAGTGCTTGTTCTTCGCAAAAGCGAGACGTATCTCTGTGTTCAACTTTAAAACGTGGTCTATGGTACTGCGGTTTTTACGAAAGCTGCATTGATCGTTAGTTAAAATGTTCTGGGTTTCTACGAACCACGTTAGAATGCTAACCATTCTCTCCATCAGCTTGCACAATGATGAAGTGAGAGATATCGGTCGATAATGAGAGGGATCATCGCCGCGTTTACCTGGCTTATTATTGCATTTTTATCGTTATTATTATTGCCTTCCGCCGGGCGGATGGGAAACGTCCCCTAGTCCACAGTCTGTTGAAAATAGTGAGGAGAACATGTTTTGCGCAGGTTGGTAGGTGCTGTAGCATTTCATTGTGTACTGTGTCCGGTCCCTCAGATACACTTTTCAAATCACGGAGTGCGGAGTCCAGCTCAACCTGAGTAAACGGCAGGTTGTAGTACAGTTGTTCAGTTGTGGTAAAACCGATCTCGTCCTTCTGACAAATTGTTGTAGGAAAATTGGGTCAGTGTGTTGGCTACGCTTCGCAATAGCGTGAGCTATGTGGTTCGCTACCTCGCCTAGATCAGTTATGATATTTCCTACAATGTTGAGGGCCGGTAGTGGGACTGAGGTAAACGGCCCAGAAATCCTTTTTATCCGCGACCATACTTCGGATGTCGGTGTTGCTCCGCTAATCTTCCCTATATATGCTCGCCAGGATGAACGTTTCGCGGCACGAATGGTTCGTCGATCCAGTGCCTTGGCCTTTTTAAACCCTGGCATATTAGCCATAGTGCTGTGCTAGCTGAATTCCTTAAGAGCCCGTTTGCGGGTGCAGATAGCCTGTTTGCATTCCTCTGTCCACCAGGGAACTGGAGTACGGCGCGGGGTGCCCGAAGTGCGTGAAGTACACTTTTTGGTGCAATGGAGAAGTTGTGATGTAAAATCATACACACTACTACAGTGATTTTCAATGTCGATTGTAAAGGCTATCTTAGCCATAGATTCGAAGCTAGTCCAATCTGCCTTCCTCAAATTCCATCGTGGCGGCCGTACTCCTAGAACTATGGTTCTCCGAAAAGTCAACAATATAGGATAGTGATCACTTCCAAGGCAGTCGTCATGGACTGACCGTTCGAACTGCTGAGCCAGTTCGGGGCTGGCTACGCTCAAGTCCAATGCTGATGTCCGGCCCCATGGCAGCGTCAGATGGGTGTGCGCACCTGTGTTTAGGAGGCAGAGTGGTTTGTCCAAGATTAAAGCCTCCAGGATTATATCCCGTGTGCTGATATCTGAGCATCCCCAAGCAGTGTGGTGGGCATTGAAGTCTCCTAGCAGCAGTACTGGTGGTGGAATCTCCGTCAGCAGCTGTTTCAGCTCCGCGATAGGGAATGGTATTCCTGGAGGCAGGTACAGAGAACACATGTTTATGGAACGGTCGTCAAGCGTCACCTGTGCTGCGACTGCTTGCAAAGGCGTTCGGAGAGCCAGCTCACGTGCTGGTATACTGTGGTGTACGGCAAGTAGCACGCCTCCATACGAAATGTGTGTAGGCTGTGCATCTCTACGTTACACCTGGTAACATTTGAGTTTCGTTGTGTCCTCTGGTGCCAGCTTTGTCTCTTGGAGACAGATGACTGCGGGGTTGTGCAGATTTAAAACAGTCTCAAGATCACAAAACGGAAGTCTTTAGATACTGGCAATTCCACTGTAGACTGGCCGTAAGAGGTTAAAAGGAGTTAAAACGGTAAAGTAACTAATAATACGGTCACTGCAGCATTGTGGATCCCGGATTGGTCCGTGCCCTTCCTCTAGGGCTTGCTCCATCGGAAGGGGATGCCTGCCAAGGTGGAGCTCGCTTCCTGCCTCTGATCGGGGATGGGGATGCCGGAGCATCAACCCCAAGCCGTGGGATGGGTGGAGGAATATGAGGTGCTTCAGCAGGAGGTGATGAACCTCCAGGTGCCGATGTTGTCTGAACTGTGAATTGGGAGGCATGGGCTGTGCGCTTGGAGACACGTTTCGGCTCGCCTGACCAATCGGTCCCAGGTCTGGGACTGCCTGGCGGACACTGGCCTTTGGGTATTGAGTCATTGATGGAGGCGTGATCGGCATGCGTCGCGATGAACCGCGAAGCGTTGGAGGGGGAGGGGAGGAAGGGGAGGAGCAGGAAGGGTAGTAGCAGGAGGGGGAGGGGCAGGGATGGATCGCGGTGATGTGGGAGTGGGATGGGTTACTTTGGATGTGGGAATATTTGGTGTGGTGGATGGGGTGTTCGAGGGTTCGGCGTGTTTTGTGGCACGTTGTACCAGGGTCCACTCGTCTCCATCTTGTGCCTCTGTACCAGAAACCTCAGAAGAACGTGGTCGTTCTCGGGCTGGCGTTTCTTTAGCCTGCTCCGGCCTGGAGGACCGAACTGTGTGTGGCAGATCTGGTGTCTCCGATCCCGTGAAGGGTGCACAAACAATACCAAAAGAACGCAACAAAATGCTAAGTTGGGCAATCAGCTGAGTAGCGCTGGTGGGTCACTGTTGGGCAAAGTTGGTCCTGCTACCGCGAGTCATCTCAGCGGACGACACTTTCGGGTGGTTCACGTCGTATGCCTCACGGGCTTACCGAAAGGAGAGATTTCTTGTGCATTTCAACGACAATATCTCCTTCTCCCTAATGTACGTTGGACATGATCAGTCGTAGGTGGAGTGCGGCACCTGTGTCCTACCACAGTTGACACACCATTCGTTCTGCGATTCGCACTTGTCAAGAATGTGCTCTGCTGATCCACATTTTCCGCACGCAGGGCGGCCGCGGCAGTAATGAGTGGTACGGTCATATCGCTGGCATCGGAAGCACCTCAATGGATTCGGAACGAAGACTCAAACTTTCACTCTTATGTAGCCCACTTGTACTGTTGATGGCAGGTCAGTGGAGCTGAAAGTGAGGATGATGTTATTCGTCGGTTGGAGTTCCTTTCCCCTTCGCACCTTCATTCCTTCAGCCTCCATCACACCATATTCTGTCAATCCATCAACTATATCATCCTCCGAGACGGCCCTTAGATTATAGCAGTTTATCACTCTCTTGTAAAAGTTCTTCGTATTATGTGGTTCTACTTGTATTGGAATCGCGATGTCTCTAGTGCCTTCTGGGGTCCGTATACTGTAAATAAACTTGTCATTGCCTAAAGCCCTCCTTGCGTCATCTTGGTTTCGAAACTCCACCTCCATCTCTCCGTCCTGTAGTTTGTCACAGCGCGTGGCGATCCCGAAGCGGTCTCAACCCGTTTTACGCTGGAAGGGCGAGAGAGATGTTAGGGTCTTTCCTGGCTCAGTGGATTTAAATATTAAAATGCGTGGTATAGAAGACCTCCCTGGCGTCGACGTGGTACTATTGTGAACACAATGACGGTCTCTGGTAGGTGGATTTCGCGGAGAGCACGTAGGGCGGTATGCCTCTGCCGGTGGTGGGCTGACAGTGCGACTTCCACTGGGTAAGTCTGTGTTCTGGTCCTCTTGGGGTCCAGGATGTGTTTTTGTATTGAGGGAATCCATGCAGTATGTTTGGTTTCAGCTCCCCGGGCGCCCCACCCCATAGGGGCCCTACCAGGGGGACGCCTGGGTCCCGCGAACAGGAGGTCGCCAGGCGCCCGAGGAGCTATACGGGGCAGGCGACGCCATCCCCGGCTGGGAGAGAGAGAGACTCACCACCCCGACCGGGATCCGGCGCCACCCACCCCTTGACCCCAGCCGGCCGGTCCGGCAAGCACCAGGCCGAGACATAGGCCCCCAGACCGAGGCGACCAGTCGCTTGACCCGTGTGAGGCCCCACGGGCTCGCCCGCCCCTCCGGGATATCGGGACCAAAGAGCCGTGTTGGTCCCCCGTCACAACTAGCACCGTGCGCCGGGGGACCTCAGCCCCCAGGACTTTGTCAACCCCGGGGGACGGACCTAGGGGCGCGGCTACCCCGATAAAACCGAGCGGACGGGTATGCCAGGAGAAGCTGCCCTATCTGCTGGAGACAGGGTAGGGCTTGTTGTTGGGATGGATAAGGGACATCCAAAGGGACGTAGCCACGGGACGGATACTAGGAAGGGGAGAGGGGGTGGGCGGTGGGGACTACGTAAGTCCCCGGAAACACCTCCGTGCTTCCAAGCCCATTATCGGGGCGGCTGTGGTAACCCGAGGGAGCGCCATTTCCCTGGCCAGCAGTGTAACAAGGCTGGCCCCACTGCGGGCTCCAGGTGGGAGACGGGACACTGAAAACACACGGTGACATGAGTAGCGAGGTTACTCTGCCGTTCGGACACCCTGTGACAACCGAAGATGAGCTGATCGCCAAAGTGTTCCCATCACTGATCACAAACTACCAAAATCCAAAGTGGTTGAGCCAGCGAGCTATACTGGCACCGAAAAATGACCAGGTAGCTAACACCAACATGAAACTGCTGAAACTTCAACCGGGAACACCGGTGGGGTACAAATCGGTAGACACCATACCCGATCCAGACGAGGCGACCAACTACCCAACTGAGTTTCTCAACTTACTCGAACCATCCGGTCTGCCACCACACAACTTAGTTCTGAAGGAGCACGCTCCGATCATGCTGCTACGCAATCTCGATGCACCGAAATTGTGCAACGGCACAAGACTGACTGTCAAGAAACTGCTCCCACATGTGTTAGTGGCAACTGTGATGACTGGCAAAGCGAGTGGTCAGGATGTGTTCATTCCACGCATCCCACTCATACCGTCTGACATGCCATTCGAGTTCAAACGACTACAGGTTCCCCTGAAACTCAGTTATGCCATGTCAACCAACAAAAGTCAGGAGCAGTCACTGCATGTTGTCGGACTGAACCTCACTTCACCAGTGTTCAGCCATGGGCAACTGTATGTCGGCTGCTCACGTGTTGGCAACCCCAACAAACTGCAATGCCGTCTGAGGAAAAAGGCAAGACCAGAAACGTGGTCAACCACGAGGCACTCAGAAAAAAACATAGGTCGGATGTGTGTGTGTGTGTGTGAAACCAATGTATTGTTACTGTGCAACATGATTACCTCATGATGTACAATACACGTTTACCAGTTTACATGAATTCGTTTTACAACCCGGGCGACGCCGGGTACGGGCCACTAGTTAACCTATAAGATGCTTCCCACGGTAGCTTGGCTAGTATGACGACACTTATGACCGCGAAATTTACACGTGATGAAGTTGGCTCCAGCAAACCCACCGATCCATCACAACAAGGAGCTACCGGAGATGGCCCAAAGTAATGTTTGGTAAAGGTTCAGGGGAGCCTTGATTATACAAATTTAAGAATTTTCGATGGCGAAAATCTCAACGTATCGTGGACAACACAACAGTTGGGGCCACGAGTGCATTCCACTTCTTATAAAAAAATAGTGCATGACAGAGACAATGATGGGGTATGAAGCAGGGCCTGTAATATATAGGTGAACTCACCTAACATAACCCAACCTAAACTAACCTAACCTAACCTAACCCAACATGACCTGACCTGACCTAAGCAAGCCTCATTTGGTATGACCTCCGTCTTTTCCTGCCTTCATTTTTGTGCTCCCTATAAGCTGCTGCAAGCCAAGCTGCAGCCGCGCGGAGCACCCTACGCCAGCTGAAAACATTCATGGCTTGTTTGGTGTGCGAATGTCAGGTGGCCAGTTTGTATGCCTCGTCAGCGTCCTATCGGACCCAGGAGACTACTGCCGTTGTCCACAGCCGAAGGAGAGATAACGTTCCGGCGCTGTCTGACCGGCGACCGGAAGTATTGTGCTGAACGACTGCATGATGAGGAGACTGAGCAGGAAGACGTTGGACAAAGACGGCTATGACACAGCGTAACACCTATGTTAGTTTGACAGCTTGCATTAGTACACTTGAGTTTGACATACTTTGATCATATTCGGTAGATGATCTCTATTGCAGAGATTACAGCCAATATCAGCTGAATTGCATTGTTTTTCAAAACGTACCTATAGACCGCAATTATAGGCATTGTTTTCACTATTAGACTCCTTTGTCCAGCACAAACCGCGTGTCCCCAATTTGAATGCACTATGCCGAATTGACGGAATAAGTTTGATATATTTGAGAACTTTGCGAACCTCCACGAAAATTGAGCGCGTTAGATGCATGCATAGGTTGTGGTTGGGTTGTGGCTGTGTTGTGGTTGGGTTGTGGTTGGATTGTGGTTGTGTTGTGGTGGGGTTGCCATAAGAGTGCAATTGCGGTCGGCCAACGCATTTCATGCGGCGGTATGGTGCCCGATTATGTGCTTGGAGCATGGGAAAACCATAACCCGCCTCTTGCTCTCGCTCATGTAACATCCCGAATGGCGCTTTGCACTAAGTGGGCTACCCTTTGTTGGATCGTATCGTCCTTAGTCACCTAGCTGCACAACTGTAACCGCTTTTGTCGTCAAATGGATTGCAGAATGTGCACACGAAATAATTGCGCGTTCGATCTTCTTTACCGGTACGATCTAGCACCATGACCACCATTCACCGTTGGATAATGTTCCGACATTACACCATCACCACCAATCGCCATCGGATAATGCTCCGATTTAACTCCATCACCAACAATCGCTGTCGGATAATGATGCGATCCAACACCATCACCAACAATGGCTGTCGGATAATGATGCGATCCAACACCATTACCAACAATGGCTGTCGGATAATGATCTCCTCTAACACCATGACTATCAATCGTTGTCGGATACTGTTCCCATCTAGTCATCCCCACCAACGCCGTTCCTCGCCGCTAACGATTCCCAATTTCATAGTTACTGCATTTCATTCATTCATTCATTTATTCATTCGTTACTTACTGCATTTCATACTTAGTCCTAAGGTGCACCAAAGCGTATCTTGTTTCCGCTCGACTCAGGGAAGGCCGGCTGCTAGACCGCAAGCGGAACCAGACAGATTCCGGTCAGGTATGGTGCCATCAGCATTGTGCCATTACTTATACCTTTGTGCCAGCCATTGTGCCCACTTACACAACAAAACAAAAATTAGCTGCTGCTATGGATTGCTTAGACTGATTTTAAAACCAGCATGTTGGCGGCGAAGTCTGCCAAAGATGTATCCGGAACTGTTCTACTCTCGTCCAAGTGAAAACATATGAACAAGTACTTAAAGCAGTGACAAATTGCAGCTCCTGGAAAGTCATGCAAAAATAAAACTTAATTTGTGCAATGATTCTGTTCAAATATAGCCATCCGTAAGGCCAAGGAGTTGGTATTGAGGGAGCTTCAGATTGTAAAGGAGCTGCAGGATTTGACTAGTGCCATGTTAGGGAGGGGGAGGTGTCGCCGGCTCAGGTTAGAGAGGTGTTTGTGGGTGGGATCGGTGACAGATCTGAGAGGGATGGCGGGTCGGCTCGGCACCAGGCTAGAAAGGAAGGTAGTCAGGGCGGCCATGCCATAACGTGCTAGGCGTGCCACCACGACGTGCCACCACGACGTGCCAGATGATCAGAGCGACTGCATCATGTATGATGGGTTGGGCGGATAGGCTGGACTCCGGCGGTCGCCACCAATGTCACGACGCGGCTCAACTGGCTACGGAGGGCTGCCACCCACACTGGCTACGACACCGTCAGGCCGGCCAAGGGTTCTGCTGCAGTGTGGTGCACACTGGCTGGCCACCGCCCAGCTGGGCCCGGGGGTGGCGTGTCGCACCGGCTGCCAGAAATGACCAAAACTCACCCAGGGGTGCCACAAACAGGACGACGATGACTAGCGACATCTTAGTGGTGCCGCGGACCGGCGAGGAATAACCAAGACCGGTTCAGTGGTGTCGTGGGCCCAGGGGAATGACCAAGGCCGGTTCAGTGGTGTCGTGGGCCCAGGGGAATGATCAAGACCGGTCCAGTGGTGTCGTGGGCCCAGGGGAATGATCAAGACCGGTCCAGTGGTGTCGTGGGCCCAGGGGAATGATCAAGACCGGTTCAGTGGTGTCGTGGGCCCAGGGGAATGATCAAGGCCGGTCCAGTGATGTCGTGGGCCCAGGGGAATGATCAAGACCGGTCCAGTGGTGTCGTGGGCCCAGGGGAATGATCAAGACCGGTCCAGTGGTGTCGTGGGCCCAGGGGAATGATCAAGACTGGTCCAGTGGTGTCGTGGGCCCAGGGGAATGATCAAGACCGGTCCAGTGGTGTCGTGGGCCCAGGGGAATGATCAAGACCGGTCCAGTGATGTCGTGGGCCCAGGGGAATGATCAAGACCGGTCCAGTGGTGTCGTGGGCCCAGGGGAATGATCAAGACTGGTTCAGTGGTGTTGCGAGCCCAGGGAATGATCAAGACCGGTCCAGTGATGTCGTGGGCCCAGGGGAATGATCAAGACCGGTCCAGTGGTGTCGTGGGCCCAGGGGAATGATCAAGACTGGTTCAGTGGTGTTGGGAGCCCAGGGGAATGATCAAGACTGGTCCAGTGGTGTCGTGGGCCCAGGGAATGACCAGAGGCGGCCGAGGGGGTGGCGCAGGCCGATCGAGGATAATATATGTCGCCTCAGTTATGGCTTTGAGGCTGGTTCAGGTAGCAGGTTAAGGTTGAGGTTCGGGACACAGAACTTCTGTGGCGGTGACATGGAGGGACCAGGCTGTGAAGTGGTGAGAGGGTGACCGAATCGCCCACAAACTGGCGGCGGCAGCTCAGGCTGGGACAGGAAATGATGACCAAGTCGCGCACAAACTGGCGGCGGCAGCACAAGCTAGGGCAGGAAATGGTGACCAGATGGCCCACAGACTGGCGGCGGCAGCACAAGCTAGGTCAGGAAATGGTGACCAGATGGCCCACAGACTGGCGGCAGACGGGTCTAGTTAGGGCCATAAATGGTGATCAGATGGCCCACAGACTGGCGGCAGACGGGTCTGGTTAGGGCCATAAATGGTGACTAGGTGGCTCACAGACTGGCGGCAGACGGCTCTGGTTAGGGCCAGAAATGGTGACCAGATGGCCCACAGACTGGCGGCAGACGGCTCTGGTTAGGGCCAGAAATGGTGACCAGATGGCTCACAGACTGGCGGCAGACGGCTCTGGTTAGGGCCAGAAATGGTGACCAGATGGCCCACAGACTGGCGGCAGACGGGTCTGGTTAGGGCCAGAAATGGTGACCAGATGGCCCAAAGACTGGCGGCAGACGGGTCTGGTTAGGGCCATAAATGGTGACCAGATGGCCCACAGACTGGCGGCAGACGGGTCTGGTTAGGGCCATAAATGGTGACCAGGTGGCTCACAGACTGGCGGCGGCAGCACAAGCTAGGGCAGGAAATGGTGACCAGATGGCCCACAGACTGGCGGCAGACGGCTCTGGTTAGGGCCAGAAATGGTGACCAGATGGCTCACAGACTGGCGACAGACGGCTATGATTAGGGCGAGACATATCGCAGAACGGTAATGGCATGACGACCCGAAGAGTGGCGGACTAGATACCGAATGGGTCGCTGGCGACCATCGGACGACAATTGACTTGGTACAACCTTTACCTAGATCTGGAAACGCTGTCCGAGCGCTGCGGAATCCGACCTAAGTCTATCACGATCACTAAGTCCATCACAGGGCCATAATCCACATGTCGCCATCATGCCAGTCCACTTTGACACGCTCCTGGAGCGTTCGGTTAGATTGTGTCCGGTGCGGAAGTTCTCGCACCGACCGACCTCCCGAAGAGCGCAGACGACCGCCGGCGACCCGGAAGGTGGCGCGGCGCCGCCACCGCGCCGTGCCATTCCGACGGGAGTGGCGGTCATGTGTTTGACAAATTGTCTCGCCAATCGCTGCCGACCAAAGTACGGCTGGCGCCACTTTCCAAAACGGCTGCAGTGGCACACCTGCGGCGCGGCAACGGTACTAGGTCTTGGCCCATCAGCGCCGGCTCCATCAGGCCACTCCAATGACGGAACTTCCAGGAGCTCCGATAGAAGTACACTGTCAGAGGATTCCCTGGTGTGGAACTCCATAAGGGCAACCAGGGGCAGATGCGACGGCCGTTTAAATGTAGGTCCACACACACACACACACACACACACACACACACAATATATATATATATATATATATATATATATATATATATATATATATATATATTAATATTATGGTGCGCCATAGCGAAGAACTTCGAAAACGTCTCAAGAAGGAAGGCAGGATGGCAGGGTGGTGAGAAAACTGCCCCCTCCAGACCACGAAATGTACCGAGCCGAATTAAGTTGCTATCTAGTGGCAACTTTGGTAAGCTGTATGAGTACATTAATTACTGTATGCATGTACGTACATGACACGTGAGATCTTTGAGAATTGGGCACTCATTTCGACTGACAGAAGAAACGGAAGAGCTTAACTGCATTTTAGATAGAATATCAACAATATGCATAGCAGACTGTGTAAATACCTTACCTCCCGAATATTCGAATACGTGTGGGACAGGATGAGACAGCCGAGGGCTACTCATGTGACACTGTGATGCGGCCGGTGGCGTGACCTGTGTCGATAGCCTGGGCTGCCGGGGTAACTACCGGGCTGTAACTATCTGATATATATCAGACTGATTTCTGATCCTATTTTTACTTAATGTGAGCATTTGATGCTTTGTATAATCATCTTCAGTTCTTAGGTTCATATATTCCTGTCCCCAGTGTGCATAGTCATCCTCATCTGAACCTTTGACATCCGTACCCATACCTACGGTCTCTATGTGCATCCAATGGCAACGACTTGAACACTCATGATACATTTATCAACAAGCTAACACTTCACTTCTTACACAGCTTTGTCAGATAGAATTCCTTTTATCGGCACCATTTCATACCGTTTTGTATATAATCATATATTAATTATTACATTTATAATAATTGCACGAGCCGCGCAAGGGCACGTTCAAAGTTGTAAAGTAGATAAATCATGACACGTAGTTGACTTTTTTCTCCCATGAATCAGTGTGTGTCATCGTTAGTTTTGATTTAGTCATCGTTACTTCCATTTCCATTATTAGCCCGCGCCGTCTTTCCGGTTAACTCCTCGCAACCCGTCTCGGGGGGGGTTGAAGACCCCTCTAAAATCCAAACTAAGCATCGCACGAAAACGAAAGAGATGTCACCGGAAAGCGCTCGACGAGTAGGGTCCGGGTCCACCCTCTAAAACAATTTTCCCCAAAAAGTGACGTCACCAGGGGGGCTAGATTTTCACGACTTTTTACGACTCAGAATATGTTTTTGACTCTGGGGAGTTAATTTTTTGTGGATATATGAAAAAACGCAATTTATTTGGAAGGAGAAAAAGACAGCGAAATCGACCAGGTCTATAATTTTTTTGGGCCCCCGAAAAGAAAAAATATATTTCTTTATTTCAAAATTTTGAGTTTTCAAGTTTTCTTTAATTTTCCTTTCCTAATGGGTAGAGCAGATGGAGAAACGTTGTTGGAAGTCAACTTTTCCTAATAAAAATGCTTACTTTAGTCAGAGTCCCGTATTTGAACTGCAATTTGGCAAATGCGCAAAATTTATATGTAGTCAACAACGGAAAAAATGAAAAATTCAACTGTTACGTTTTGTTGCATCCGTAAAGATAAGCAAACACTGAAAGTTTCATTAAGAAATCTGTATCCATTAAAACGTGACAACTGGTTGAACGTTTTTGGAGGTGACCTCACTTGACCTTGACTAACTCGTTGACCCTAGATAACGTGACCTAATATTTTTTAATCAGCATGTCAAATTGACGTGGGAAAATGGATGCCAAATTTGGGCGCGCTGCCGTGCGCCGTTCGTCCGCTATGCGTGAAAAACCTGAGGGGGCGGTTGAAGGCGCCCCTCGGTCTCGGGTGTTGGGGGGGGAGGGGGCGAGACGGGACGGGTTAGTGTATGATTTACGTTTGTCTAGGCTCGCTCACTGGGTGGAGACAAGTGTTGCCATTCAAATTTTAGTGGATCCAGGCCACACCGGGCTGGGCGGTGTCGGGGTGGGCCTCCGGGTGGTGTCGGAGTGGGCCTCCGGGTGGTGTCGGGGTGGGCCTCCGGGTGGTGTCGGGGTGGGCCTCCGGGTGGTGTCGGGGTGGGCCTCCGGGCGGTGTCGGGGTGGGCCTCCGGGCGGTGTCGGGGTGGGCCTCCGGGTGTGTCGGGGTGGGCCTCCGGGCGGTGTCGGGGTGGGCCTCCGGCCATGTTGGGGTGGGCCTCCGGGTGGTGTTGGGGTGGGCCTCCGGACGGTGTCGGGGTGGGCCTCCGGCCATGTCGGGGTGGGCCTCCGGGTGGTGTTGGGGTGGGCCGGTGGGTTTGCTAGATGGTTGTTGTTCTCGGGGTCACATCCTCAGCCGCTCCAACGTCATCTCCAACCCTGCTGTGGCCTATCGCCATAACTACACGAATAAGCGAGGCCAGTCTCCTTTACACACCACGCACGCCTGTGGGTGCGCCTTGCTAGTCACATAGCGAGGAGGGTTGTGGGCTTGGGCTGTGATGGGGTGCTGATGTGATACACGGATATGATGCATAAGTACCCGGCGTTGGTATTGCCACCGCCGCCGGCGGCGCTCGTCCAATCACGGGACCCACCCGTGTACCATCCAATAGCACATCTACCATCCACTCATCCTCCTCCCACCCAACGTTCTTGGGGTAGCTAAATGCAAGCGGTGCTCGTGTAATTTCCTGGTGACAATTTCGGCAGTGATGTTTTCTGACTCCTGAATATTTGCGCTGAGTCCCAACCAATCTCCGCTGCACCTTAAATTACCTCCGTATCATTCACATGAAACTTTCATTCACGACCATCATTGGATCCGTGAATCTCTACACGTCCATTGCATTCGGTTCATGCTAAAACCAGATGACCCACAAGTTCTTTTCTCCAGCGTTACGTAAATATTTAGCAGGTCTTACTTCCGAAAGTCACTGTAGGCTAAATTAGTCCTTATTACATGGTATTTACACGTTGCGAGGTCCTACGTGGAAGTTGCTGACGCAACTCTCCGGATTCCATAATCGGTGTCAATTTTCGTTACTGCCCTCAAGGCTTGGCAACATTGGGCGGCTAAATTTACCGTCTGCATCTGTGCAGCCTTATAACTGAACTCAGGTATGTACCAATGGCCAACTTACCTAACCTTACTCAATCGATCCCATGCCTGGTGCTGCACATTGAACCTCGCGACCGGGAGCGGCATTGATGGGTATCCAGGGGCCCTGCCTCGCCCAATACCCTTTCCGATCTTTTACCCTATCCTGCCCTATTTAGTTACCGGGGACAGGACTTCTCGCGTCAATGTCCATACAGGGTCCATGTCTCTTCCCAGCTAACGCTATAATCGCACGGCACTGGCTCGTGAGATCAACGGAGAGGGTAGTGTTCCCTCTTGGGTCGTGGCTGGTCGCTATCCAAGTCTGGCTCCAGACGTCATTCGGAACACCGCCATACCACGGTGCCAATCGATGCCGCCGAGCCACGAAACTTGCTCGTCTTTCCGTCCGAAGGCTTATCCGCACCATAGATCATATGCCATAGGGCCGGCTGGAATTAGCGGCCCAGAGATACCTGAGTTTGCCAGCTGTCCAGTTGGCAGTTACCACTTAGGACCACTGCCCAGGAGCAACAGTCAGGAGAGCGTCGGCTTTGCGTCCTTTCATCGTGTTACCCCTCTCCTTAAAGAAGGTAGGATCAAATACGGTCTGCTCAATCAAATACGCCACTCACGGTCTGCGCCCGAATAATATCGCTCACAGGACAGCTAGCAGGCTGTCTCTATCACCGTATCTGCACTCGCTTTCCTGCGAATGCCGTCGAGTTCTTCTCGCGCTATCCCTATCCGCCGTAAATGCTCGCGGATGAAAAGAAGTGCCAGGGCCAGACTAATTCGCCGAGGTCGAGAGTTCGCCCGACAGAGACAGGGATCGAGACCGAGGTCGTGGCCGTGACAGGGACAACCAGATGGAACGGGACTGAGCGTTCGCTCGAGATTGAGATCAGTGCAGTGACAGAGAAAGGCCCATGTTCAGACTGAAATCAGGATCGTGCTCGAGACCAAAGGCACGAGACCGGGACCGAGGTCGAAATCGAGACGGATATACAGAGACTGACAGATATTTAGACTGATGGAGCTCAAGAGAGTGACAGAGATACCGACAGACACAGGCCGATATTCATACCGAAGTCTAGATAGTCATAGTGACAGCGACGCTGACTAATGCTGAGATCGAGCTCGCAACGGTGACATATATTTACAAGAAATTTTGCAACAACTGCATTCCGGTCAAGATATGTCCTGCAAATTTGCTCTCCAAACCAACTGAATTTAGGTTCAGACCACTACCAGTGCTTTCGCGTTGGTGTTGTCACCAGTTACGTGCTCGCGTAAAGTAACATATTTTATTTGCATTGCTTAATATTACGTACGGAACCAGAAAGAAAGTCTGATAAATTTCAGGAGAGGTCAGGTCAGAGAGCCAAAATCACAAAAAAATGAATTTATTTAGAGTTAACAATGGATTCTTTCAACTTTATTCACGGTCACCGACATCACGCCACTTACATTGCCACTCAATCCAACGCTAATCTTTTTGAAAGGAAAGACAATATATACGAACACCATCTTTATTTACATATATACGTACAGAGAATGGAACTTGGCCCATCACGCGGAAGTCGGCGGCGCCGGTGGGGTTGGCTGAGCTGGGACGGTGAATGGATGAGGCTCCATAATGTCAAGCAGCACTTACATGGCGATGATGGGTGGCGGGAGTCCTCGGTTTGGTTCTTCGGCTTCTCCATCCGATAGTGCCACCATCGTGCCACGCTGATGGACGTCCAAGTTAGTGTGCTTGTCCGGCGTCTAACGCCGCGCGTCTGAGAGTCCTGCCCTCACCGTGGCGCGACCAAGAGTTTACCAGCGTCCTCCATCGCTTCTGGCTTTGCACCCAATACGCTCTCGTTTTTCATTTTTTCCGCGCGGACGACGGAAAATGTTGTGAAAGTCCAGCCTCTGCTGCCGCTTCCGCCGCGGCGGGCCGGTCAGCTCTCCTCCTCTCGTCACGTGTGTTTGCAGACTCCTCAGCTTTATTGACTTTCTTGTCGAGCAGCGTGGCCGGGCGTTAACGATGGGCCGGCTCTTTTCACTTTTTTGTGTCCGGTATATGGGTGTCGCTTCTCGGTGGGTTGGTATAGCGATCTTGTACTAGAAAGTTCAGCTGCAGGATCCCGTCCGTGACCTGTTTGTATGTGGTGTCATGTTTGCGGCAACCGCAGCTGTGATCTTGACATGCAGGATTGGGGGGACGCAAGGCCATGTGGCGCGAGATTTTGTGTCTGGTCGACCGTCCGAACATATTTTGGGAAAACTTAAACCTTCTTACAAAACACATGAAAGACGTGCTTTTTAACAAATAGGTAATGTGGCGCGGAAGCAGATTCCGAGGTGCCATTAAGTTATTGGTGTGATGCCTTCACACTAGATAATGACGTTTCGCCCCGTTAGGGGCGAATTTATTTCTATTCTTATCACTACTTGTAATACACCTACCAATTAATAGGTGAGCAGGAGTGCCCTTCCATACACATGTGACTTCACTAGATTATTTTTCCCTTAGGTATGTACAAGTAGGATGCAAATTAGGGTGGGTCGCACCGCTCCCAGCCCTGATTTGCAGTTATTTTTTGGCGCAGCAGGCTTGCCACAATAATTAGTAAAGTTTACCTCAGTAGAAAATACCATTGTGAAATATAGTCATGATACTATAGTAGTACTAACTTAATAAATTAGTAACTTAGTAGAAACTCAAGTCAACAGAGAGCTGAGCTTGTAACATCAGCCAAGAGTGCAAGAACTGGTTATATTAGGGTATTAGTTTGGTTACATAACTGCCATAGAGCAATGCATTATCCAAATATAGTGGCAGCTACACTAAACACAGCAAAACGGCGGAGAATCACGAAAACTAAGAAAAGAAAGTAGGAAGAGAAGAGATGAGTAATCACAAATTCACAAAGACAAAGGCAAAAGCAAAACATCAGGTAATAAATAGTACAAGGTATTGCTACCACTGGCTACCTGTTTATCCATTAGGCCGCATCAAGTCCTTCATATCCACAAAAGGTATTCACATATCATTTCCACAGAATGATTTCGGACATACTGCTTTAGCGTTGCTTTGTTATGTGGGCATTCAGCTATTTTACTAAATTGGTTACAAATAATTTTGATCCGTGATTTTGGCTCTACGCATGATAATGAAAAGGCCCTATAGCTTACGGGTGAGAATGAAAAGTGAAGGCGTGGAGTTGTTCTGACGTTACTTGATACTCGGAGGTGAAAAATAGCAAATTTGGGTAGGGGCAAATCTCGAGTAAGAGGGCTAAGCAAGATAAACATACATTGTTCCGTAAACATATCTGGGAATGCAAGCAAAGTATATTTGAGAAAAAAGAAACAATTGAGAAGATAGATATAGTTCTATATTTTTAAAATCAATTACCATAATCATTCGTTTCTGGAGTTGCGAAAACCTTGTCAAAATGACCCCGCGGTAATTACTGCCTCAGACAACAGCAAAATAGTTTATCCCGCGCCGTCAAATCTGTCAGATTCTCACACTCCTTCTTGGGGGGTGGGGGCGGAAAGTAACCACTCTCTAAAATCCAAACTAAGCGTTGCACGAAAACGAAAGAGGTGCCATCGGAAAGTGCTCGACGAGTAGGGCCCGGGTCCACCCCCCCCCCCCCCGAAACAATTTCCACCGAAAGGTGACATCACTAGGGGGTCACATGATTTTCACGACTTTTCAAGACTTACATTATGTTTTTGGCTCTAGGAAGTTCATTTTGGGGGATATTTGAAGAACAATTTATTTGGAACTTTCGTTCGTTCCTTCACTATCCGCGAAAAACCTGAGGGAGGCTGTTGAACCCCTCCCCCTGAAACGGTACTAGTTAAAGAAAGATCAGCGAATTGCATAGGTTAATTATTTCCTTGTAGAAAGCAGACAGCTAACCTTTTCAATTTCCATAATATTCCATTTTTTGGGAAAAGGTGAGGTGAATGTGTCTCATCCATTTGATAGTTTCATCCACAATTTCTTCACATGGGATCCTGGAGAATGATTGGTAGTTACCTTTTGATACATTTATAGTCCGTCGGTTTCAAGAAAACCATTTAGAAACTGTGGGAAGAGCATCATCTATGCGGTGTTGCGAATCATCAACGGCTCGTTAGATGAGTGTGCTACATCATATATGTGAGTCATAAGTCGTTGAACACGCTTGATGGCATCAAACTACATTACATTTTGTTGTCATGTTAGTGACGATAATTCGCCGTTTCTGACGATCACGGGCGCTGGGACGTACGTGATCTGTGATTTGCGTACGTACGTAAAAAAGACTGGATCAAGCACGCCTCCTCCCCCCCCCCCCAAGGATCAGTTCGCACATGTCCACTTTCACAAGTAGCAGATGATGTGATATTATAATTAAAT
Source organism: Imbricaverruca yamaguchii (assembly GCA_034440575.1). Lineage (NCBI taxonomy): Eukaryota > Metazoa > Arthropoda > Thecostraca > Neoverrucidae > Imbricaverruca > Imbricaverruca yamaguchii. The sequence goes on along the minus strand of JAOTOL010000485.1, from coordinate 36,308 downwards.
TTGAATGTGATGAGATGATAATTACCTTCGAGCAATGTATTGAAATGCTGGCGGATTACTGGCGGCTTCAGAATCTACTTTTCAGCTCATTTCGGGGCAAACTGCATAAGCGTGCAAATGTACCATTGTCATTTTTAAAACTTCCTGATGTGGAAAGATATGGTTGCAAGGGTCATCTTAGCTTAACATTTCCGAAACAATACTAGTCTAAAAGTAGAGAACTTCGGAGATAATTGTACTTTTGCTGAAAAAAATGGCCACTTCGAGGAGGGGACGGGAAGGGGATGGCTGCATAAAATTCAATGCAGCGGTGTTACTGTTGAAAATGCGATTGAAAACAGCTGTGATTATAAAAGCATGTATCGAAATCCAGAAAACAAATAGATAACTTCCACAAAGTAAGGTGAAGACAGCGTACACAGCAATATGATTTTTACCGCGCTGAACTCTTGCATCACAAATTGCTGCATATACGTGCATACGAATTAGTTCGTGCTTGGGCAAATGCAAGTAAATTGTGCCTGGTTATTCAATTCCCTGTTCAGCAAGTACAGCTCAGGTTGCGATCGTGACACCCTGTCCCACTGTATAGACAAATAATTGAAGGATGTACCGAGACTGTAGCTTAGTCATGGGAACCCGGTGTTGTCACCAAGCTTCCGAAATGTTTCTGAACTGACTTACATTCGGGCTAGCACGAAAGCACATACAGCCGTCATTATTGTGCGATGTAACTTTGCTTTGTACTCGAGTATTCCTTTCATTTTTATCTGTTCCTGTTCTTCGTTTACAAATGCGGTTATGTCCGGCAATATTATCGTAGGAACAGTGGCGTATGGGAGCGCGTAAGAGAGCGACACCAAGTATATCCTGCCGTTTGCTGCGTATCGGAGCCTGTGTGTTTACCCTGGTGCCGTTATCGAATCTAAACTGCAAGTCGTCGTCTTCGGGACGAACGGTTCGTCGGCCTGCGACAAGGACAGCATCAGCATCCACATGCGCAGGGCGTGCTTGGACTCTTCGGTGCTCCTGCATGGTCAATACTGGTCAATTCCAACACTACTCAATCCCATATTCCTGATTCTTGGAAGTACTCCCTCTTCATCCCTTACTCAAATCCGGTGATCCCTCTAGCTCTTCAAATTTACGTCCTATTTCCATCGTCTCAATCACCGCGAAAATTGCAGAGCGTACCGTCAACTAGCAGCTCTACAATTATCTGTCCGAAAACCACCTCTCTCCAACTCAACACAGTTGCAGTTCTCGCCACTCCACGGAAACCGCCCTCACCTCTATACATCACCAATTCCTCTTCGCATGTGACCATAGAGTGGTGTTCCTTCCCGCTGGATTTTGGCAAATGTTTTGATGTGACAGAGCACTCAAAACTCGTGTCAAAATTGAATCCCCACAGTATGGGTACATCCTGATTTCCAGGTTATCCTCAGAACCACAACCAGTGTTAGCCTCACTGAAGGTCTGGGTGTGTTCATACTTTTTCCCCGTTGCCCAACAGTATCGGCGCTTGTCAAGGATGGCATCTCTCTGACCTCTTCTCTACTACGACTTCGCCAACGACCTCAGCCTGTTTGTCGATGGCGCAGTGATTATCCAATACGCCGACGACACCAAAATCTTGGTCAGTGGTAATCAATCTGAACTTAAAAACGTCGTCGCTCACATGGAGGACGTTTTGGCCACCCTCAACATCTGGTTTCGAGCAAATGGACTGAAAATTATTTTTGCTACGACACAGCTGATGACATTGGGCAGCAAAAAGATATGCATGCATTACCGGATATCACGGTAAAATTTAGCAATCACGATCAAGATCCCACCATTTCGGAGTGCAAAAGTATCGGACTTATTTTCGATCGCTCACTCAGCTGGGACTCGCAGGTCTCAGAAGTGATTCGGCGTTGTTTTGGAGTCCTGGGTGGCCTATCGCCCCTAAGGGGCACCTTACTCCTGCAGGCATCTCCACGCTGGTCAATGTCCTGGTCTTGCAGATCCGCTACTGAATTATGTGTATGGTAACGGAACCAAAAGTAACCGATCTCGTATTCAACAAAGTGTGAACTACTCGGCAAAAGTAATTTTCGGCCCAAAACAAATTTGACCATGCTTCGGACCTGCTGATGAGACTGGGAAATGGGGAGAAGCTTCGAGCGGAGAACCTAACTAGATACAACGCCCTGTGACTGATGTAAAAGTACGCCGTTATAGTGAGCCAGAGTCACTGGCTCATGACCTCACAACCGTGGCGGAGGTTCGTGACCGAATCATCCGCCATGACTATCATTTGTATGTTCCCCGAACCCCACTGAGATGGGGAAGAGGCGATTTAGTTCCAGAGCAACACTTATGTGCAACTCGTCGTCACTCGAGCTGATGCGGCTTCCCGTGCCGATCATTGGTCGCCACCTACGGCGGCACCTGTCTAACATTCCGCCGATACCGGAGTGATTTGCTGCTCACCCAGCTGGATTTGAATATTTCTTATCATTTTTATTTTTATTATGATAGGCATGCCCACCGCTTTAACTGTTCTGTGATTTGGCCTTTTTGCTCTGCCGCTTCATCTAATTAACGCGGGGTTGTAATAGCCGCAAGTCCATTGTGGTATCTGTATATGGGCTTTCTGATACCCTTAATCATTACCCCTATGGACATTCTGAAATATATTAGCTTAACACTGCTTTGGACACCCACCCATATGTTGCATGTCGTTCATGCTCCCTTTCCCGTTACCAATAAAAATAACCATTAATTGCATGCATTGCGTGAATCTGATGCATTGGTGTGTGCTTTAAAATAATCGGACCGAAATTGCAAAACCCGGAACCAAATCATCCATTAGGAGGGGCAACGTGAAGAAGTAAGGATGAAAAACCGGAACATCCATTGACGGATCAAGTCGATTTTCACAGGCGAGGCTAAGCAGGGGTGGACAGCCGGTCGGCTAATGGCAATTGTCGATGAGTTGCAAAATCTTGGCGGCTTTACCGGAAGAATATTGTTGAGCGTGTGGGAGGGTGACACACGGTCGCATAGGTAGATAATTTATTCCTTCGGTTAGTAGAGCAAACTATTTCATTCAGTGAGGATATATTCACCCCAAATTATGGGCGGCAAGTTGGCCGCTCCCTTTCACGTCAAACAGGGCATGCCCTAATTGTCCCCAAGATCAGTTGTTGGCCGCATCCACTCACCTTGCCGCGCCGAAAACCCTATCCTAGTGTTCTTTATAGTTGCAATATTTTCTCAAGTTCCTTCATCCTTTGGTCTCGGAAGGGCCAGCACACACAACACCAAGCACGTTGCGAAAGAAAGACATAAATGACCACACCAAGCGTCAGGTGAAACAGCGAACTGGGCCGAACGCGAACGGTAGCTTAGCTGGTTAGATGGCTGGTCCGCATCAGTCTCCCATATCTCGGCATGACATGGTTCGAGGCATTTCACGCGCCAGCATTTAGTCCCGGGTGGGAGGGTCAGTTGGCCACTGGCCCGACAAAGCAGGGGACAGCCGTGTCGGTGCATTGGCGGCACGCTAAACTCCCGGTCAAAAGTTTTGCCACTGAATTGGAATTAACGGATCGGGTGGTGGGGCCAGATCGCTCTCCAGGCCGGCCGGGCTTGTCGCCCGCCACTGAATAGCCCTCAAAGTGGTGTGAGGAGTCGACTTGCGGCTGGTCAGCACGCCGCATTGTCTGTGGCGTGCCCGTGCCGAGCCGTTCATCTCGGAGCACGGCGGAGCGGTGTCAGTCGTCATCTCGGAGCACGGCGGAGCGGTATCAGTCGTTATTTTGTCATCTTCACCGTGCGTCATCTTACTACTGAAGCGGCGCCGTGATTCGGGGAAGGGGAAGGGGATGACCAGGCAGACAGTACCGCCAGGCGGCATATAGATATCGTAACATCACGGTCGGGGAGGAGATGGATGCCGACACCAGCCATGCTACTGGGCGTGAGTCGGGCATTCCGACCGTCCCACCTGGTAAAAGTTTAAACATGGCTCCTGGACGCTGCACTCAAACCAAAGGTGGCACTACATCTTCATCAGCTGGGTGGCACGCTGCCTCGCTGGTACCTGACTACTCGCTTGTTCGCTTGCATTCGTGCGAAAATTATTCTTATCGTCGGTCGGTCAACCTATTCTCACTACGGTTAGTCATTTGTATTTCTTGCGTAGCCGCCATTCCAAGTCACTTAGCCAGCTTGGCAGCGTCTTTTCTGGATTACATCTGATGCAGAAAAGGCACATCATCCCATTTATCATCTGTTCCGTTCAGGCCATGGCTGCAAATTCCTCTTCATTTAGTTTGCTTTTCTACCCATGAGCTGACATGCATTATCAACGTGCGCGCCAGATGGAACTACCCGATCGGTAATAAAACGCACATAGAGAACAGATAACACTACGATAACCTGATTTATATTGTACATGAATCATCGCAGCTCGTCTTAAGGCAAGCGATTGCTAAGAGTTGATCCGAAATGGTGCGAAAAATTTGAATATCTTGCATCGTATGTATTTTCCCAAGGTATTACGTTTTATACAGGGTGATGTTGGTGATGGTTGGTTGTTTTGAAGATGAAACTTTATGTTTTCAGTCAGATGTTTAGAGAAACAATATTTTAAGGAGAGAGAGTTGAGGATGATGCCCAGGCTGGCAATAGTTTCCCCTCACATAGTCTTCACTTTTCCCCATCTGACGACATCTAAATTTCTACTTTATCTTGATATCATCTCTTCTAAAACTTCCGTCGCCTTAACGTTGATTATGTTTTAATCATAATTTAGCGGGGAATTCACCGGTAATTAACACACGGCTGTTCTGCTCATCAGTTGCAATCAGACGGTGGCATCATTAAAGATGCTCAGTTACGGTTTTCGGTTTCGCCTGCTGACGTCCAGAAGGAACGATATATATATATATTTATATATATATATATATGTGTGTGTGTGTGTGTGTATGTGTGTGTGTGTACTCGTTACGTGGGTGTTTCATCACGGCCTATGCTGAAACACAACGTGTTCAACAGCCATCTTGGGCCATGACTGGACCAAGGGTGAGGGAGGGTTATGACCCTATGCTACTTTGATTCGCCGTTGCCTGTGACAACAATCTTACACGATTACTAGCACGCGCCCTGGAGGGGGGGGGGCGAAATCCGCCCACTCCTCCGGTTTTTCGTAGCTAACTCCAGATGTTACCGGCCGATATACGGCATTGTTTGTGTACCTGCTTAAAAATGACCGGCGCGCTGTTTAAAGTAAGACAAATGAAAATTGACCGAAAATTTGTCGAGTTAGGGGTCGTTAAAGTTAAAAAAAAACATCAGCGCCAAACAACAAATATCGGCGCTGACACGCTTCCCGTATATTGGCAAGAAGGAAACGTTCTTGGAAAAACTAGCGACTTGTTTGATGTATATTGTTGTGCTATATTGTTTCAAAGTCATGTCAGGTCACCGGGGTCAAGTCAGGTCAAGTTCATGACAGGTTAACAAACGCCCTGGAGGGGGATAGCGAAATCCGCCCACCCCTCCGATTTTTCGTACATAACTCCATATTGTAACGGACGATATACGCCATTTTTTTGCGCACCTGCTTCGGAATGACCGGCGCATTGCTTAAGGTAAGAAAAATGAAAATCGGCCGATAATTTTTCAAGTTAGGGGCCGTTAAAGTATTAAAAAAAATTCGCAGCCCCAGACCGCTAAAATCGGCGCTGATACGCTTCCCGTATATTGGCAAAAGGAAAGTGTTCTTGACAACACAAGCGACTTATTTGATGCATATTGCTATGCTATATAATGTAAAAGTTATTTTAGGCCGCCGAGGTCAAGTCAGGTCAAGTTCATGACAGGCTAATGGAACCAAACTTGGTCAGCTGGAATGTTGTCATAAATGCAAATGACTGTTATGCGATTGATGTCACTTGGCATGTTATTCCCCACCCATCCCGAAATCTACTGTTTGCCATTGTGTGCCTAAGCGTTTCCATACTTCATTAATGTATTTCACCCTTTCTTTGCGAAGCCGATTGTGCCCAGCCACCCAACGGAACAGCCGGGTGGACAGCCCGGTTTCGGAAACTGGAGCAGGTAATGACCTGATAAAAGCTCCTATATTGGTGACCCGAGGTCAAATGGTGGCTCTAGCATCTGAATTGCATCATTAGTAATGTCTAAAACATCATTAATGCCAATTTTGGAGCATTTATACACAATCACAGCGATCTATAGCAATGAATAGCCAAGCCACGCAAAACATTAACATTTTGATATTTTGACCTCATTGGACCTTGAAAATATTGACCTAAAGTCATGAAATTTGTACACAATAGAGTTATCTACGGTGCCCATCTACCCTGCGAATTTCGTTGCTCTAGCCTTAATAGGAGCCGAGATCTTATTGGGGCTGAATCCGCCCCTCCCTCCAGTGCGCGTAATTTTCAGAGGCCCTCCAGGGCGCGTGCTAACTTTCAACATCGTCTTTGATTCTGGGGACACTTGCCCATCTTCAAAACGTTCCACTTTGCGTGGGAACGAACAGGCCGTTTGTCTTCGCAAGTGACCCTCCAATGTATCGTTCATCTCCATTTCGATGTTATTGTCTGCGTCCAGATGGGTGCACTGGCTAACAGAAGCCCTTTCCAAAACGCCAACTGAAGCTCAAGTTCTGAGAGAGGATCATTCAATTAATATATGCGATGCACACCAAATATAAAAAAACGCCTGTAATTCAACAAACTTCGCAACTCTGAATGAACCACATACATCTCCAGGAGAAAAACAAACAATTCTTGTACAATTTGGGCAAAGCATACTTCTGGCGAATGCAAATATTTCATATAGGACATATTCATGGGAAACGGTATGGCATGCATGTATAGCTTCAATACAAAACATGTGTTGGGCGTACTCCTTTTTCTCTGCGGCGGAAGATCAGCCGACATGTCGAGAAGGAAGCCTTACATTTACATTTGCGACGAAAGTTGAAACATATCGGGGAATTTTGAGCTGTATTTATGATGCAGATTATCGATCTACATGGTGTATCCCACGACAGATCGACCAATACATTTTGATTGAGGCCAAAGCTTGCTCACAAGGTGGTCTTTAGGTCGGAATACGATTGTGCGAATTTCAGCCCTATTTGGTTCATGTTTTTTAAGCTATAACCTCCTACATTATTTTTGTTTAAGATATAAGAACATGGGTTGGTTTGACGACAAATATCTCATCAAAAGGAAGCAGAAAGGGTAGCAAATGATATGTACTTCAGAAGAAAAAGCGTCAACTGAAACATTCCATAAATAAAATATCAATGTTTCTTACATTTGACCATGTGACCTCATGACCTCGTGACCCCTTTACCCCTACCATACCTAGTGCACATCTTTATGATTACGTTCCAACGCACATTAACGCCACTAATCACTACCTACTTACTACTAGAAGGGAAAACATCGATTTTCCTCAGTCATTGATATATTGCTGGCAAGAAATATTATATAGATGCATATAAAATGAATGCATTAGCAAACTAAGCAATAATCCAAAGGCGCAGCATGACAGCAAAGGCTGAAAATTATATTGACAATCGGAGTATGATAAAACTGCAACATGTCAACCAAGAATGTTAAATTATTGTGTCTACTGATCATGCCAATTTGAGTCTCAACACATTTCAATTGCTGTTCAGATGTCAAAATGCCAGAACAAGCCGAGGTTGCTAACACCGTAGCATGACACTAAAGCTTCAATAATTGTATTGCAACACCATGGGCACCTGAATGAAACAAAAGTAGACTGGTCCTGGATCTTTGCTATCGAGAGCATTGTCCTCTCCAAAAATAAAAATTGCCTCCATTTTCTAGTCAAGACGTAGAATGGTACCACCTTCAACAAGTGTTGACTTACTATTCGACATATGGTTCGCAACTCCCTTGGAAGTCACAGGGTGATTCATATACAAGTGGGAAGGATACTATCCTCCCAGAGAATGCTTGCTCACACATTTTTTTCTCTCTAAATCCAGGATTCAAAAATATACAAGAAACATCAAATGGTAATGTCCAAGATATCACGAGGAAACCGGAAAAGCAAGCTGGCCATCTAGAGCATTGTCCTCTCCAAAATAAATCCATTTTATAGTTTAAACGTTGAACGGTACAACCTCCAAAAAGTGTTGATTTAGTATTTGGTACATGATTCGCAACTAATGGCCATTTATGGCCATTATGGATGGCCAATTATGGACAAATAATTGTCTCTGGATTTTTCTCCAAATCCAGGATTCAAAAACATACAAGAAACATCAAATGATAATGTCCAAGATATCACGAGGAAACCGGAAAAGCAAGCTGGCCATCTAGAGCATTGTCCTCTCCAAAAAATCAATTTTATACTTTAAACGTTGAATGGTACCACCTTCAAAAGTGTTGACTTAGTAATTGGTATATGGTTCGCAACTAATGGCCATTTATGGGCATTATGGATGGCCAATTATGGATAAATTGCCATACATGAATTGTGTTTGAGAAAGAACAGGGGTCTGCCAGATATCTATCCTCTCATCACGGGTATTCCCAGGTAACCATAACGGAACGTCAAAGTCAATAGAAAGTGGCCTGCATCGATTGTGTTTAACTTCATAGACATCAGACATGGATGTTATTGTATCTCAAGGTATTCGCCATACAATTCCTATGCACACTTCATCCCCATGATGCAAACAAAGGTGTCAGTTTTTGCTTGGTTTGGTTAGGTTAAGTTTCTTGAAGTTTGATCAAATCAGAATTGCTTTGAGGCTACAGTATTATTTTAACTTGAAATTTGTCTTTCCGAACAGATTGGGCTAGGGTAGGTTAGGTTTTGTAAGTGCAATTCTTTAAATAAATAAAAGTGATTTGAATATGTTCTTTGTTTGACATATTCTCATATGGAGTTATGTGGTAGATTAAATTACGTTATGCTACATTAAAAAAAAAAAATTTAATGTATGCCAAATTACCCAACCCCAAGCACATTTTCGGTGCCATTGTGCCTGTCAACTGAAAAACATGCATTTGAAGAAGAAATGAGTGGCCACTTCATGTTAACCACATTCATAAATTCATAAATTCATCCACACTACATTATGAAAAGTAACTCCAATAATTTTTTTTTTAAATCGTGTATAAATTAACACGTGCCCTGGACAGCCTCCGCAATTTGCGCGCACTGGAGGGGGGGGGGGTCGATTCCGCCTCCCCATAAGATCTCGGTTCCTATTACAGCTAGAGCAACGAAATTCGCAGGGTGGATGGGCACTGTAGAAAACTCTATTTTATGTAAATTTCATGACCTTACGTCAATATCTCCAAGGTCAGATGAGGTCAAAATATCAAAATGTTCTGGTTTTGCGTGGATTGCCTTGTCATTGTAATGGATCGCTGTGATTGTGTTTAAATGCTCCAAAATTGGCATTAATGATGTTTTTTGGACATTGTAGCAGAGAGCGTCTGCTAGCCATCTAGCGGTCGGTTGAAGATTCAGCTATTGCTGAGCGCGCTCCCGCCATCTAGCATCTCGTAACTTGTCGTTCACTCTCTCGACGTTAGATGTCAGTATAGCGATGTACGTATTCAGGTCCGTTTCATCTCGTTTCTCCGCTCATCTCCAGTGCTCTGTCCAGTAGCCATCTGACATAATAGCCTTCCACTTCACTGAGCCGACTTACCTGTATACTTAACTCGCTTGCATTTGCTTTTCCATAGCTGCGCACTTTAGTGTTTTAACTAGTACATACTGTGTGTTCTAGTCCGCGTGAATTGCCGCTATGTCGTCATGTCAATGCAGAGTTCTCGTGTCCCATTCTCGCGAGTGGTTTACGGGCAGGCTGTGGCAGCGGCGGTGACACGCGTCACCGCCGCTGCGGAATCCTACTTCTTTCTCCTTCTGTTCTAAGGGAAATATATGGACCGCACTGAGGGAAGGGTACAGCCGAGGCGTGCACCTTCCAGGTGTTACTTGGCAACGACGTCTCCCTATGGCTTTCCCAGATCCTTTACGCCTACCCACACATACACACACAGCTCCACAGGCGCGACAACATTAATAATGATGCAACACAGATGTCAGATCCGCCATTTACCCTCAGGTCACCTATATAGTCATTTGCATTTATGACAACATTCCAGTTGACCAATTTTGGTTCTATTAGGCTGTCATGAACTTGATCTGACTTGACCTTGGCGATCTAATATGACTTTTATACTATATAGCATAATAATAATATGCATCAAACAAGTCGCTAGTGTTGTCAAGAACACTTCCATTTTGCCAATATATGGGAAGCGTATGAGCGCCGATTTTTATGGTCTGGCACTGCGATTTTTTTTACGTTAACGGCTCATAATTTGAAATATTTTCGGCCGAATTTAATTTCTCTTGCCTTAAACAATGTGCCGGTCATTTCTAAGTAGGTACAAAAAATGGTGTATATCGGCTGGTAAAATATGAAGTTATGTACGAACAATCGGAGGGTGGGCGGATTTCGCCCCCTCCAGGGCGTGTGTTATCCTGTCATGAACTTGACCTGACTTGACCTCGATAACCTAACACGACTTTGAAAAAATATAGCATAACAATATATATCAAACAAGTCACTAGTGTTGACAAGAACACTTCCTTTTTGTCAATATACGGGAAGCGCATCAACACCGATATTTGTGGTCTGGCGCTGAATTTCGTTTAATTTGTACGACCCCTAACTCGAAAAAAGTTCCGTTAATGTTGGTTTTTCTTACTTTAAACGACGCGCCGGTCATTTGTAACCCGGCACACAATTAATGGCGTATGTCGGCCGGTAAAATCTGGAGTCTTCTGCGAAAAAAACGGAGGGATGGGCGGATTTCGCCTCTCCCTCCAGGGGGCGGGTGTTAACACGCGCCCTGGAGGGCCTCTGAAAATAACGCGCACTGGAGGGGGGCGGATTCCGCCCCCCCCCTAAGATCTCAGCCCCTATGAAGGTTAGAGCAACGAAATTCACAGGGTGGATGGGCACTATAGTGAACTCTACTGTGTGTAATGTTCATGACCTTAGGTCAATATCTTCAAGGTCAAATGAGGTCAAAATAGGAAAAGTTTCTGGTTTTGTGTGGCTTGTCTTGTCATTGTTATGAATCGCTGTGGTTGTGTTTAAATGCACCGAAATTGGCATTAATAATGATTTGGACATTACTAATGATGCAATACAGATGTCAGATCCGCCATTTGACCTCAGGTCACCTATATAAGAGCACTTTATTAGGTCATTACCTGCTACAGTTACCGGAACCGGGCTCCCATCCCGACTGCTCCATTGGGCGGCTCGGCACAATCGGCTTCGCAAATAAAGGAGTGAAATACATGAATAAAGTATGGAAATGCTTAGGCACACAATGACAAACAGTAGATTTCGGGATTTATAGGGAGTAACATGTAAAATGACATCAATCGCATGACAGTCATTTGTATTTATGACACATTCCAGTTGACCAAGTTTGGTTCCATTAGCCTATCATGAACTTGACCTGACTTGACCTCGGCGACCTAACATGACTTTTAAATTACATAGCATAACAATATGCATCAAAGAAGTCGCTAGTGTTGTCAATAACACTTCCCTATTGCCAATATACGGGAAGCGCATCAGCGCCGATTATTGTGGTCTGGCGCTGCGAATTGTTTTTACTTTAACGGCCTCTAACTTGAAAACGTCTCGGCCGATGTCCAATATGGCCGGTACAATATGGAGTTATGTACGCAAAATCGGAAGGATTGGCGGATTTCGCCATACCATACCAACCATCGCCTAGGGCGTGGTTTAACCTGTTATAAGCTTGACCTGACTTGACCTCGGTGACTTGACATGACTCTGGAACAATGTAGCATGACAATGTATATCAAACAAGTCGCTAGTTTTGCCAAGAACACTTTCTTTTTGCTAATATACTGGAAGCGCATCAGCGACGATATTTGTGATCTGGCGCTGTAATTTTTTTTTTACTTTAGCGACCCTTAACTCCAAATATTTTCGGTCGATTTTCTTTTTTCTTACTTCATACAATGCGCCGGTCATTTAGTGGCAGGTAGACAAAGAATGGCGCATATCGGCCGGTAAAATCTGAAGTTATCTACGAAAAACCGGAGGGGTGGGCGGATTTCCCCCCCCCCCCCTCCAGGGCGCGTGTTAACCCGCGCCGTCTTTCCGGTCAGATCCTCACACACCGTCTCGGGGGGGGATGCGGTAAGCAACCCACTGTAAAATCCAAACTAAACATCACATGAAAACGAAAGAGGTGTCATCGGAAAGCGCTCGACGAGTAGGGTCCGGGTCGACCCCAAAAAAAATTTCCCCCAAAAGTGACGTCACCAGGGGGGACTAGATTTTCACGACTTTTCACGACTTACATTATGTTTTTGGCTCTGGGGAGTTCATTTTGTGGGAGATGTGAAACAAAAAATTTGAAATGAGAAAAGGGCAGCCAAATCGACCAGGGCTTTATTTTTTTTGGCATCCAAAAATGCAATATTTTGTTTTAATTTATAAATTTTCAGTTTTCAAGTTTCCTTTAATTTTCCTTTTCCGATGGGTAGAGCAGACCGAGAAACGTTGGTGGAAGCAAACTTTCCCAAACAAAAAAATGCTTACTTTGGCCAGAATCCTCTATTTGAACTACAATTTGGCAAATATACAAAATTTATATGTAGTTAAAAACGAAAAAAATCCACTCGTACGTTTTGTTGCATCCGTAAAGATAAGTAAACGCTGAAAGTTTCATTAAAATATCCGTATCCGTTAAAGCGTGACGACTGGTTGAACTTTTTTGGAGGTGACCTCACTTGACATCGACTAACTCGTTGACCCTAGATGACCTGACTTCAAAATTTTGCAACAGCATGCCAAATTGACGTGGGATGTATGTAAAATTTGGGCGCGCTGCCTTGCGCCGTTCGTTCACTATCCGCGAAAAGCTTGAAGGGGCGGTTGAAGACACCCTACCCCGAGACAGGACGGGTTAACCCAGTCATGTTCCTAGGTGTTTCTGGATGACCATTTGCAATGGGTGCCATTTCCTTTTAGTTTTCTGTGCAACCAGTTTAGGTTGGAAGAAGAATCGTATTTTTCGAATGTGTGAAATTTCCGTCGTTTCAAAAAAAAGACTTGGGCATAAACCATGCAACACAGATAACACACAATGGCATGATGTGAAGGATATTTATTGGAATAGTTGCATGATCAACATGAGTTAAATTTTGTCGGAATAGAATGGCTTGATTTAGATTTCATAATCATGGAATTGTGAAGAATGTTTTCGATAATCGGACATAAACTTGGAGATCACAATTTACTTCGTGTTTGCGATGTTGGAGACTGCATTATTAATATATCAGTCGGATTTTGCCATTTTTATGACATAGAAATAAGCCTGAACTCTGCCAAACAACACAAGCATGGCTTACCAATTGGTAGAGAAAGCGGTGGTTTTGATGACGAGATGTGGAATTTGGAAATCCTCGACCAAGTTTTTTTTCGTAATCGTGACTAGGAACCCTTGCTGCTGCCAATTAGGTATATCGCGCATAATCAAAGATGAACACACGCGTCCAATCACCGTTCCTTCATCTGTTGGAGGCTGAGGAGGAGAAATTCACAAATGGCGCAGCCGCGTAATGACTGTATTGGCGCCTAATTATTGATGCATGTCTTGGATGATATTCTGAGAAAGTAGTAGATGAAGTTACTTCTAATTGTTTTGTATTTATACCTCACACATTTAATAGTATTTACATTTGCATATTTAAGTAAAAATTCCTTCGTTTCACATCCCCGTCATCGAACATGCATTTGTACAGTTTTGTACACAAATTTTCAACCGGCTCAGCTAGTGCGGACATGAATCATTGTGCATATAATCATAAGAAATAAAATTAACACACATGCGGCGAATTATTTTTGACACTTCGGCACATCAGCTGGAAAATAAAAACCAAAGATTTATTTTACGAAATCGTCTTCAACAATATGTTTCTACATGTTTTATCGCCAGCTACCTGACATACTTTGTCTTGGACCAAACGATTGGACAGGGTGAACGGACCATCACTTTCTTCAATGAGGTATCCTATTTAAATCATCGCACAAATCAGCTTACGTTTCCCTGGAGTTCCACCAATCACATTTTAAAATGACCGATTAAAATAAGATATATGTGGTTTGTCCAATGGGAGAAAACTCACTCGACATCCGTCTGCCCCGAGCATAGCCAAATCATAGAAAACCATGGAGAACTGATGCCTATATGGGATATTTAAAGGCAATTTTTTTTTTCAATATCGCACCAAATAATGCTCGTTTGTATCTCTGCCGTTAATTTCACAATTTCAATTGGCTAGGGTTCACAGTATGTGACCAGGTCACGAGGCCATTGAGTCAAGAGGTCAAACGTGCCAAATGTTGATATTTTATCTCGGATATGTTTTATTTGGTCATGTTTTATCAAAGATGCATAATATGTCATAATTCCTCTTCATTATCGATGCTATATATATCACCAATGATGTTGCGTGAGCTCAATTTTTTTTTCAGAGAATAAGACTATCCTGTACACACATTTTGGTCCAAATGCGAATTTAGTCAGCGTAAAATTGGAAATATTTTGTCGATCTGTCATGGAACGTACCACATATGACAACAGCATTGAAATCGCCCTCTCCCCTAACACGACGTTGAGTGTGAAAATAGCGATCCGTTGTAGATTGGATAATCCTGATTGTAGATTGTATTGTAGATTGTAGATAGGGTGATTTACGATCTGGTCACTTCCTTAGTGCTTCAGCCCACTTTGAAGTCGCAGGCTCTATGCTTGACCATGAGTGGATTCATAGCATGGTTTCCAATGATGCATTCAGTATGATGTGACTGCAGGGAAATACAACGACTTCATACATCAGTCCGAGGTGTAAACACCTTTGGAACAAACATGGCACAGGGGGTCATGCGAGGATAATATAGGTAACTTGGAATGTTTCCCGTGATAGGAATTACAGGTCTTTCTCATGTGTTCCAACATCCAATAATTTTGCAAGCACCTAAGTGCACTTTGTCTACACAAGTACATTCATGTACATTGATTAACACGAATGTGCATGAATGTCACACAAGTCACAAGTGCATTCATGTCTAACCTCAGCGAAGCTGCCGAGTCCGTACATACAAGGCTTCCTCATTGAGGTTCGATTGGCATCTGAGTTCGCATGTCATTTCCGGCGTAGGTACAAGCCGTAGTAAGCGTTGCCAGAATTTCCGGATGTGCAACATTAGCGGCGGTCTCATTATTCAGATGATTATCTCCGTCCCTGCCGGGAAATTGAGCCAACTTGGGACCACGCATCCAAGTTAGCTCGAGTGCACTTGAAACCCAGACACGTACCTTTACCGAACATGCTGTATCCGTTCAGAGGACGTCGAAGCTGCCGTCTGAACCTCATTAAGTTCGTCTCGTACACCGTCCGAAGGCTTGAACCAGCAGTGGCGCAGTGTAGTTCCTGCCGCTCTTCAAAGCTCGGCAACGCTTAACGCTTTTACGTCTAGGTTTGCTTTCCACCTAGTATACTTTCCACCCACCACGATCTGTGGCGTCGCAGTGGCAGATCACTGGCGTCGATCTGAGGTCAGTCTGACCTCAGTCTGTGGTGGCTTGTCTGGATGGACTCGGTTGGTGCTGAAGTCACGGTGCAGGCGGCGCTGGGCGTGGCAGGCTTCCGAGCGCGCCCGGCGGGTCGGCGTGACCGCTGCGCTATCACGAGCCACACTGATGAGCGCCACTGGTACCGACGGTACCGTGCCGCAGTCGGCTGCCGCTGCCGGCTGCGTGACCGACGCAGTACGGACTGCGCTGGGAGCGGAACACACCAGACCCCACCCGATCACAACGCAACATAGGAACATACTATACCACACCGGAAGACACCGTAACACAATTGACCACACTGGACCACACTTGATCATACCGGACCATAGGACCATATTATACTACATCGGAACACATCGCAATACACTGGACCACACTGGATCATACCGCACCATACGTGCGGTATGATACGTGTCGCCTTATACACCGGCATACGTGGGTGCATAAGGCACTACGCGTTGACGTTGTTAATGCGATACTTGCAATCAAGGTCCAACAGCCCGATAAAGACCAGAAAGAAGAGAAACAAACAATTCAGCTGTCGACAACAACCAATAAAAGAAAACCTACTACGTATGATAAGGCACGCAAAGATATCTATAGTGAAAAGATGCATTTATACTGGAATATATTAGCTTGAGCAAAAGTACGAGTGCCCATCTCCATGGACACAACTGCTTCTTTCTGTTATCCGCTACGTTCAGATATAGTTTAATTGGGAGGATGTTCATGATGAGGGTTGGGTCGAGTGCCGCAGTCCTAAGGCAGTCCTAATTTTCCTAAGGCAGGCCTGATCAAATATTGCAACTAAACAGAGAAAACCTTCCCTGAAGCAATTTATGGTTTTGTGTGGGGAAAATTTCTTAAATTCTTGTTTAATCTAGTATATTTTGGGTTCCTAAGGGGGTAGGCTGCCGTGCCCTCTGGTGAACCCCACATTGTTGCGCCTTTTTAATACCGTCATTCTTTCTCAAAATGAGTCGTCAATACTAGTGTGGAAAATAAGTTCAAGATTTGTGGACAGGGGAATGAATGACTTGCAAAATGTCTGGCCAGCTACACTGAACACGCAGCATCCTGCGAATTATTTTTTATTTCTTTTTGCTGAACCAGCGTCGCCCTGGTCCAACGCGAAGTAAATGTCATCGTTCGAACGGCCGCCACCACAGCTATCGCTAGGCTTTTGTTTGTTTCGTGATCGCCATCGGGTGGGGGTGGGGGTGGAAGGGGGTGGGGATTGGATCCAAATTTTGCCATCACGAACTTTTATCCCAGACGACGTAGAGAAAAACCGGTCGGGACATGGTGTAATCTCTTCTTCACCATAGGCGTCAAGAAATTGTACCTACCATTATCGTTTGGCTTCCTGGTTAGGTCAGAGGTCACATTGCGAGCTGTGGAGACTGACACTGATAACTGCATTACTTTCGACTTTTACTTTGTAACGAAAACACATTTACATGTAAAATGTAGCACAGCTAATTTTATTCAACACAGCTCATACAGATGCTATAACTTCTGTCCAATACGCTTATGTTATCAAGAAGTGAATTAAATGTTACGGTCAGGCGTAAGGGGCGTCTCAACGAACATAATGTTTATTCATTGGAGCGTAATTATAGATGACTTCCAGATTAAGGAGCATAGAGCGCTGAAATAAAGTCAAATGGACTTCGAATGGCGAAATACCTCTTCTGGTGCACAAAGGTTTTATCACAGGTTAAGCTGCGACATTTGACCAGGCAAGGTCAGCAATTATGTGGCACACTGTCCCCATAAGTCTGCACATGTATAATCCATTTCTAAAATGTCTGCAATCCTTGCATGAAAAGGGAGGCTAGAAGCAGTTCAGGATGGAAAATTACCTTCGAATGCAATGCGTTGAAAGTAAGTTATATTTCTCCACACTAGATCATTTGAATACCTACCGTAACTTAGCGTGGCTAACGTCATATCCTTGTAATATTGACACTTGGTGGGAAATATTGAGTGACGACTTCAAATCAAGTGCGAAGGATTTACCAGGAAGGCAGTTTGTATCAACATAAAGGTCTGGTCAAAATAACCAATAGTGATGTAAAGTAAAGTAAAGTAGGATTATATTTCATTAGTTTTTATCTTATAAGCATTTTCGTAGCACGCAAACTATACTATATAAACCTAGCGACGCCGCCGTGCGCCATCTTTGTGTGCGCCAAGGCGAGGCCTCGTGGCTTTCGGCGTGTTCTCGACGCTTCGATTTCTGTAGTAGGAGATATTACAAGTGTGTAGATTTCATAAGTACATTAGACAACATTCATACTATCCTAACATACTTTATTTATTTTTTGGTGTGCATAGTGTGTTTGGTGTTGAAGTGTAAGATAGTTTAAGTAGTAGTAAGTTGGGGGTATTCATAAGTGCTGTGTGACTGTTCATATTTCTGTCTAGCCATAAGTGATATCAAAAGGGATATTCATATAGTTGTCTACTTGTGTGGAAGACAATTAGATTAGACATCTTGTTTATTTATTTAATTTAAAAAACAAAAACAAAGACAAAAACAATTGTTTAATAGTTTCTGCCTTTCTTGAGGTACTCAGATAATTAACTGACAGTATAGGAGGTAGCGATTTATAGTGAATGATAGTTAGCTTTTTTGTCGGTTGTTTAGCGAGTTAATTTGAATCTAAATCTAGGCATAAGCTGCAGCGTTTAGGATGGTTTCGACCAGGATGCAGGCACTAGAGGAAGAAATTAGGACCCTTAAGGCAGAGATTTCCAAGCTCAAGGCTGCCCTTGTTGCACAGGGTAGGCAAGACAAAGCAACAAGGGGTCACTCCGTAGCAGGGACATCATATGCCCAGGTGGTCGCAGGCCACCAGGTAGCTGAGGCTCCCCCTACTGTGGAGGTGGCTGGGATCTCTCGAGAGGGGAGTGTTAATAGTGAACAGAGGAGGGGTAGTTCTGGTAGGTCACAGGAGGGGAAGTGGCATGAGGTCAGGGGGTGGAGGATTTGGAGACGCGAACCTAAGGAAAGGGTCAGTGAGTGACAGGTGGCAGGTGGTAGGAGCGGGAGGAAGTCTAGCCGACCGGCCCAGCGCGCAGGCATATTAACAACAAATATGTTCCAGGCATTGGATGACTGCCCCCAGGATAGTAGTAGTAAGGAGTCAGTGCTGGTCATAGGAGACTCTCGTGTGCGACATTTAGAGCGGGTATTTTGTAAAGGTAGGAGGGACAGGAGGTGCATCACCAGGCCTGGTGCCAAGGTGAAGGACCTGGTACCTGCGGTGGCACAGGTCACCAGTGATCACCAGTTTAACACAGTCATAGTGCATGTAGGGGTAAATAACATAGGTCATACTAGGAGTGAGGAGCTTCTGTGGGAGTACCGGGCCCTTCTGGCCACCCTGAAGGGTACCAATAGAGTCATTGTAACAGTAATTTTGCCTAGGGCTAGAGCCCCCCCCCTGAGTGGAGCTCTAGGGCACTGGCAGCTAACGCCAGGGTAGGAAAGCTCTGCCATGAGCTAGGTTTTACATTTGTAGACGAGTGGAGCAGGTTTTACGCATCGTGGGACCTCTATCAGAGGGATGGCCTGCACTTTTCTGAGAAGGGGGTCCATGTGTTAGGCAAAGTATACGAGCATGTCCTTCAGGGAAACTAGGAAATAGGGTGGGGAGGGATGAAATTGCATTGCCAACTCAGGAATATTCCAATAGTGTCAGCCAAGGCAATAGAACCTCAAAGTCTGCAAATAGGGACAGCAGCAACTCAAGGGGACAGAGTTATAGTTCATCTAGTGATAAAAGAACTCCTCAATATGAAAAAGCCAAAGGTGGTTATGGAGCATTTGTTAAGTGTATGATGTTTAATGCTCAGAGTATCCGTTCCAAATTTGATGAGTTCAAGTGTTATGTTGCTGAGGAGGAACCAGATTTTGTTTGCATTACGGAGGCATGGGTCAGTGAAGGGTAATTTGGAGACAACTTACAGGACTATGAGATCCAGGGATACAATATGTTTTCGTGCAATAGGGGTCCAGCAATGAAAGGGGGTGGTGTAATGCTCTATATGAATAGCTTATTCAGTTCTCAAAAAGTAGCAGGTGGGGATAAAAATGTGTCTGTGGAGTCCATTTGGCTTGATGTCACTGTGGGAAAAGGCAACAGCAATACTCTTAGGATAGGAGCTTTCTACCGATCAGGAACCCTGCCACATTCTCAGCAACTGGAGCTTGACAAGGTGATTTGTGAAGAAATCAGTAGAAACTTTAAGAGGAAGTGCCTTATTCTCGGTGACTTTACTCTAAAAGGTTATGAAAATGCTGGTGTTGGCTCCCCATCATGCAAAATGTTTAGGAAATGCCTTGAAGAGGACCTGTTCTTACACCAGTTTGTATCGGAACCTACCAGGCATGGTTCATTCTTGGACCTTGTATTCTCGGATTTAAGTGACTTGGTTCAAGACTTGACTGTAGGCGAAACTCTGGGAAAAAGTGACCATAACATAGTTAGATTCAAGGCACATGTAGGGGAAATTATCAAGGATAATTTGGTAAAGGTTCCAAATTTCAACAGAGCAGACTTTGACGGCATGAGAGCGGCTTTAACTGCCATCAGATGGGAAGAAGAATTCTCCAATTTAAATGCCTGTGAAATGTGGGAAGAGTTCAAATCTTACTTGAAGGAAACTCAGATTAGACATGTCCCCCAAAAGCAAAGACGCAAAAGAAGGGTAGGAAAGCCAGCATGGCTTACGCCAGACTTGATAAAAGCAATTAAGGCTAAGAAAACTGGATTTAGAGTTTCTAAAGAAGCCTCAAATGTCGTTAATCTAAAGGCGTATCGAAAAGCTAGAGACACTGTGAAGCAAAAAACCAGAGCAGCAAAGCGAGCAAAAGAACTGGATTTAGCTAGAAACTGTAATGGGGACAGTAAAAAGTTCTTTAGTTTCTACAAGCTGAGTAAAGTATCTAGCACAATTGGTACACTGGAAGTAAACGGGACTACATTGGGTGAGGATAGTGAGATGGTTGAGGAGCTGAGCAAGCAGTTCAAATCAGTGTTTACATTGGAAGATATGACCAATCCGCCGACCGTACACCGTAGTTCAGTGACATGGGATCTGACAAATGATGTTGATTTCATTGATAGTGATGTTGTCTACAATCATATCAGGAAAATAAAGCCAAACATGGCGGCAGGCCCTGATGACATTTATGCTAGGGTGTTGCGGGAAACTGAAAAGGAACTGGCATTTCCACTTAGTATAATATTTTGTAGATCAGTTTCACAAAATGAAATTCCAACCGATTGGAAAAGGGAAAATGTAGTTCCTATTTTCAAGAAAGGAGAAAGAGGGAAAGTTGAAAACTATAGGCCAATAAGTCTCACATCCCTAGTCTGCAAGGTACTCGAATCAAGGATAGAATAGTTAGTTATCTGGAAGGTAGCAGACTGATTCAAGATACTCAACATGGTTTAGAAAAGGACGATCGTGTCTCACAAACCTCTTGGACTTTTTGAACTTCGCCACAGAACAATTTGATCATGGAAATCAGGTTGATGTAGCATATCTTGACTTTAGTAAGGCCTTCGACATGTTACCCCATAAACGGTTAATGATACAGCTTCAGTTCCATGGTATTGCAGGTAGCATCTTAAAATGGATAGAGTTGTGGCTTTCAGATAGACAGCAAAGAGTGATGCTAAATGGTACAAAGTCATCATGGCAAAATGTTCTTAGTGGAGTCTCCTAGGGGTCAGTACTAGGGCCATTACTGTTCATTATATATGTAAATAACATTGAAAGTGGCCTAAGCAATAAAGTTTTGAAATTTGCGGATGATTTGAAAGTCTTTAGGGCAATAACAGGTCAGGATGAGCATATCTCGCTGCAAAAAGACTTAGACGAACTTGTGAAGTGGTCCGAAGAATGACAAATGAAATTTAATTTTGATAAGTGCAAAATCATGCATGTAGGTAAGCAGCATATGAAGGCTCCATACTTGATGGGTGGCCAAGTGCTATCAGTGACTCAACAGGAGAAGGATTTGGGTGTTATTTATTCTAAACACAAAACTGGGGCATCAGAACAGACCAAGGAAGCCAGGAAGAAGGCACTGAGAATGCTCGGGGAAATAAATAGGAATGTATCATACAGAAGTGAGGAAGTGATCAGGAAGCTTTACTGTGCATACGTCAGGCCACATTTGGAATACTGCATCCAAGCTTGGTCTCCTAGCTATGAAAAAGATTGTTGGCTTTTAGAGAGAGTACAAAAGAGGGCTACAAAAATGGTTAATTGCATAAGCAACCTGGCACATGAGGAAAGATTGAAGAAATTGAATATGTTTTCACTTAGATATGGAAGGCTGAGACGAGATCTCATCGATGTCTTTAAATTTGTCCATGGTCTGGAGAAGGGATACCTGGGAAAAATGTTTGAATTTAACAGAAATGATGCAATTAGAGGTCGTAAATTCAAAATTAAAGTTAACCACAGCAGAACAAGGTTAAGGCAAACTTTCTTCACCAACAGGGTAGTGGAACACTGGAACCAGCTGCCAGAAAACATCGTCAGTAGCAGCACATTGAACATCTTTAAAAACAGCATAGACAATCATTATAAAAATAGAGGGCTTGTTTTTCAGTATTACAGGGAGGGCTGATTGACAGATTTGGTGGGCAACTGGTTCAGTGTACAGAGTGCAACCAAGAAGGGCCCTTGTGCCTCATAGTTGCACAAATCTTTTATGTCTTTATGTCTAAAGTCATATACAACGAATTATAATCCAGTTATCATAAATACCTAATATAGGCAATATTCAAACGCATAAATTGGATTACTGACCTCTTTAAAGATGACTAAAAGTTGCTTAATGTTAGCATTAGACGGATAAAAGCGAATGACGGAATGCAATTCAGTTTCATAATATATACTAAAAATCCAGTTTGTGTATAAAAATATAAACATATGTCATCATGATCAATGACGTAGGATAATCTTCAAAACTGATAATATATATACACTGTATATATGCATGTATCCAGGCATGCGAGCTCCTCTATCGATAGCATACGTTGTCAGTACTTGCTCCCAAAAGAGCACAGCCGATGTTAATTCAGCGG
The DNA here is from genome assembly GCA_034440575.1 of Imbricaverruca yamaguchii. NCBI lineage: Eukaryota > Metazoa > Arthropoda > Thecostraca > Neoverrucidae > Imbricaverruca > Imbricaverruca yamaguchii. The sequence goes on along the minus strand of JAOTOL010000485.1, from coordinate 13,459 downwards.
CGCTTCATTATTTCGCCGAAGAGGGATTTCGCTGAACATCATTTCGGGTTACACCTCGCGTGACCTGACCTAATGTCGAACTAAAACTTGAAATACACATGGAGAACATGCTCCTCTATCGCAAACATTCCGCCTTTCGATATTTATACTACAAGGTACGCACATAGGGACAAAAATTATGACGTGGCCTTGGCCCGATTGCATGGTCTGACCTCAGGTCAGTAATATTATTCTCATTTGTCTTTTATCAAATGTCCCCATACACGTAGTTTATGTACGAACCTCTCACGTATCTTTAGTGCCAGCATGTTTCCCGCTCTTGGAGCATTACTCTAAAAAGGCCACTGTTCGAAACAGATGAATTAACTTCGGCCCCGAGTTTCACTTGTCGCTACTCTTCGTCCGCGGCCAATCGGCGTGTGGGAGATTGGCGACGCTACATGACTCAACGGTCGATGTGTCGTAAAAGCAATAACCAACTAAATTCGGCCTCCTCCACCTCAGTTAGTGACCCCGGGTTACATGGAATAAGCCCTACATAAAAGCTCCGATATTTAATTGTTGGAAAGTTGCCAAAGTTTTGGTACGATATTTCTACCCGATGAGGAGACCTCCTACAAAAAATACAGGAAGAGGTGGCATTTAGTCAATATCCCTGGCAGTCCTGAGGGAAAAGTTGTGGGTCTCAAATGACACATTGAGGAGACCCAGGTACCCTGAAAGGTGCACAAAGTGACACTCCTGTGCCCATTCCTCATTGGTGTACCAGCTGCGCCATTTTCACACAGAGGAGTTACGTTATCGAGAAGGTTTATAAGGAGACAGCTCATATGACGTAGGCTTGTTTTGCAGAGATCCGTATGAACCAAACTCGTAAGACAGCAGTTCGTTTTGGTCCCGGGCGAATGTTCGCATCGCCAAAGTTCGCCTGCAAAAAGTTCATAAAGGACAAGGGTTCGTATATGCTAAGGTTCGTACTGTTAAAATCCCAATGGACAAATCGCATTAAAGGGCAGATCTACATATGTGTATATATACATATACATATATATATATATATATATATATATATATATATATATATATATATATATATATATATATATATATATATATATATATATATATATAATAATAAACATATATATATATATACATGGTACCGGCTTGTTCAGCATAGAAGCTCGTAAAGGGCGAAAGTTCGTAGGCAAAAATGTACATGTCGGGAAAAAAATTAACTCAGGGTAAAGTGAATGAAGTCAAAAATTCGGGAAAAACGCAAGTTCGTACAGGACTAAGGCTTTCACAGAGGAAGTTCGCATTGGCAGACGAGGGTGAAGCCTTATTTGCTAAATGTATGTACGTGCGAACAACACGGCGAAGCTGATCATACCTCTTTTTAAACCTTGATTATTGTTCAGCGTTTGAAGATCCAGTACCTTCCGTGGGAACATGACGTTCTCTTTTACTTTTGATTTTGTGGTGTTAGAAAGACGATAGAAGGATTTTCAAGACCGGGTCAATCTTAATAAACTTTCCCGTTTATCTATCCAGTAAGTCGCAATATTTTCGGCCTGCCTAACGTCCCGGGTCCGGTCCGTCTGGCAAGTGTGGCCTGGGTCTGGTTAGTCTAGTCCCACCCCAAGCCCCACCTGTTTTGCCTGTGCCCAGCGTGTTCATTATGCGCGGTTCGTCCCGGCGTTCCGGTCTCACTTGCCTGTCCAACCGGTGCGGTCTGCCTGCCTGGCGGATCTATATGGTCCGTCGGTGGATTCTCCACTCGTCGCAGAGTGGCATAAGCATACCTTCATTAACTGGTCGGGCTGAAAACCTAGCAAAGCTGTAACGAGCTTTTCCGAGAGAAGACGACGAAATTATTATGTCCACGATCGCGGGAGAGGCTAATTATGCCATCTGACCGCCACGACACACCTGTGGCTAGCTGGGCGATTTGGACGTGGCTCCGTAACCGCTTTGTTCCACCGCCACAGCAATAACTTGGAGCCACGCGACGGGTAACGAGATTAAAACCGATCCACCCCGGACTCAAACTTAGGATGACCCACCTATGGCCGCGACCGACATTTACGCCCTACTGACTGTGCCTCGATGGGTAGCTGTCGGTCACCACTGAGCGACTAGCGTTGTCAGGGTGGAGCGACCACTAGGTCGCCGACCAGTGGTCACTGACTTCAGCACGCAGTAACCGCTGATGTCAGGGTGAAGTGACTGCGGACATCAGCACCGGATGACTGCTGATTTACAGATGGAGCGACCACTAATTTCAGGATGAAGTGACTGCTGGCGTCAGGACGAAGGATTGCTGGTATCAGGGCGAGGTGACTGCTGGCCACTCGTCAGGATAAAGTGAGTATGAATGTCAGGACACAGTGATTGCTTTTGTCAGGACTGCTTGTTTCAGGACACAGTGACTGCTTGTGTCAGGACACAGTGACTGCTTGTGTCAGGACACAGTGACTGCTTCTGTCAGGACACAGTGACTGCTTGCGTCAGGATACAGTGACTGCTTGTGTACAGGACATGGGCGTAGTCATCGCTGTTTTTTTTTTGGTGCTAAAGAACTTCTACGATGCTTCACAGGTGGCCCAACTACACAGATGCATGCTATCACGGCCGTTTATTTCTGGAAGTGATTTCGGGGGCACAATACATTAAAGCATCTAAAATTGATTGGGGCATACCCCATAGGATGCATGTTAAAAGATGAAATTAGTAGCGGCAAAGCCAATATTGACACCACCAAACCCAAAAAACATAAAAATATCTTGTATTTTACGAATACCGTTTTTAAACCAGAACTTAGCTTAACCCTCCGTCTTTCCTGTCAACTCCTCCGACCCCGTCTCGGAGGGGAGGGGGGCGGTAGAAGACCCCCCTCTAAAATCCAAACTAAGCATCGCACGAAAACGAAAGAGTGTCATCGGAAAGCGCTCGACGAGTAGGACCCGGGTCCATCCCTCCCAAAAAGGTCCAAAAAAGTGACGTCACCAGAGGGGCTAGATTTTCACGACTTTTCACGACTTACATTATGTTTTTTACTCTGGGGAGTTCATTGTGGGGGATATATGAAAAACAAAATTTATTTGGAATGTGAAAAGGACAGCGAAATCGACCAGGGCTATAATTTCTTTGGGCCCCTCCAAAATCAATTTTTGGGGGAAATTTCAAAAATTTTAAGTTTTATGTAATCAAACGCAAAATATATATGTAGTCAAAAACGAAAAAATGACAATTCAACTGCTACGTTTTGTTGCATCCGTAAAGATTAGTAACCGCCGAAAGTTTCATTAAAATATCTGTATCCGTTAAAGGGCGACGACTGGTTGAACCTTTTTTGGAGGTGACCTCACTTGACCTTGACTAACTCGTTGACCGTAGATGAACTGATCTAAACATTTTGAATCAGCATGTCAAATTGATGTGGGAAAAGGTATGCCAAATTTGGGCGCGCTGCTGCGCGCCGTTCGTCCGCTATCCGCGAAAACCTGAGGGGGGTTGAAGACCCCCGAGACGGGACGGGTCAAGGAGCAAGCATAATGCCATCAAGGACCAACTGAAATGTGCAGGTTTGGCACGAAACCAACCAAAATGTGTATGTGATTTAGTGACAAGTACAAAAAAGAACATAACTGGTTGTACTTTACGACAGGGGTGTTACTTCGCATGCGCTAGGGGGAAGCTGGTCTCCTATCCTTCGCTTGTCCCACAATCATTAATTTATCCCCAAACCACTTGACATGTCCCTACAAACATTGATTTGGTGCCCAATCAGACCAAAACTAAACCAATGAGATTGTGGAGGTTCCAGAACTTCGAGTTCACACCCCCTCCCTCTCAACGGTTTGTTCAGCCGATGACGCCCCTCCCAGGAGAAAACACCATAAAGACATGAAATGGCCCATCCAATCAACTTCACAGTCACACCTGGCTCATGGCTGGAGCGAACAGCCTCTGAGACGAATGACACTGTGATAACGCTGATAACTATTGTGTGTTTGTCGGTGGGGAGGGGTGGGTTGAGGATGTCGAGTTCGCTCAAGAAAAATGAGTCTATCAGGTTTCTGGCAGCTCCCCCTGCGCTGATGTAGGACATATAGCATATAGTGGGGAGGTCGGAAGGATATTCCGCAAAGTGTCGCTGTTTACACGTCCTAAAATCTGGTGTCGTAGAGGTTCTAATGAGAAACAGCCTATTAAAACATGATAAACGGTAAGCGTGTCAGAACACCTTGGGCACAAAGGTCGGTCATCACGGGTCAGTACATAGCTGTGTGTAACGAAGGCATGCCCTATCCTCAATCGACAAAGCGTCACTTCCTCTCGTCGCGAGGTCCGGTGTGAGGACTGCCATAATCCTAGTTCTGGTTTTATAACTTTCAATTTACTGCGCTTGGAATTCCAGGCTCGTTGTCATTCAGATCGTATATATGATAAAATGGGGGGATACATATCTCTTGGCGGAAGAGGTAGTGCGAATTTCACGACCATTACTGGTAGCGTGCTTGGCGGCCATATCGGCAGCTTCATTTCCAGCAAGTCCAACGTGACTAGGGATCCAGCAGAATACGATAATTTTGTCGAGACCAGTTAGGGATTTGACGATGCGAAGAATCCTTTGGACAAACCTGTTATCTGGATTGAGACTTCATTTTATTTTTTTTTTATTTTATAAATTAACTATTATTATTCTTTTTATTCATTGCCAACAGACTGCTTAAGGAGTCAGTTAAAACCACGTGATTTGTGGACTGGTCATCCTGTATATAGTAAAGAGCTTGAAAAATGGCATATAGTTCAGCAGGAAAAATCGACGCCTGCTTCGGTAAGCGGAAATATCCAATACCGCGTCGGCCGACGCACGCACATCCCACTCCCGACGAGGACTTTGAGCCATCTGTGTACATGCGAGATGATTCACGGTACTGGTGTATTTTCTCCAACGCCAACATGCGGAGTTCTTCGGAGTAGACACTCCTCTTCTTTGAGCAGGACAGATCAAGGTCTGTCTGGACTGGGACAACTTGCCAAGGGGGAGACGCGGAGTGACAGCGCGTGCCACAGAAATCGGTTTGATGTTGCACTTGCGAAATGTGGAGGCCATGCGTCCAGAAAAAGGTAAGACACGCTGATTACTGAGTGGACGGAGCGGCGGCGATGGCCTTGAAAAGATCCATTTGTATGCTGGGTGTTTCCGGTTCTGTGTGACCTTGCATGAGTATCTCGCTCCCAGTAGTGAACAGCGTAATGCAAGAGGAAGCTCATCAGTCTCGGCCATTAAGCTACCAACCGGTGAAGTACGGAAAGCTCCAGTGGCAATAAGAATTGTGGATTATGTCCAGACGTCGTTTCGTTGTAACGCACGCCCCATCATATATAAAACATCAATAGTCGATTATAGAGCGTACGAGCGATCGGTACATCAGAAGCAAAATACTTCTGTCTGCTCCATACGAGCACCTTTTGACAGTCCATATAAAACAGGCTTCGTCATGTCCACATCTAAAACCATCGTTGTGCACTTTTTTCGCAGGCGCTCTTGCACCGACCCCATTACTATCCTCAACGGGCACTGTATTCCATTCAAACCTGCCGTCAAGTTCCTAGGTATATGGATGGACCGCCGACTAACATACAGTACCCACATCAAAGATCTTGCGCAGAAATGCACTAAGAGGCTGCAGGTGATCACACCAACCCTGAACCTTCCGGACAGCCAGCTGGAGTTGCCTCTCCACTGTGCGAACAGATCGCGAAGAACACCATACGGCGAAATCATCTACAAATAGCGCTTTGCCTACGAAAGTCGGCAGTGATGTAGCCACATCATTAATAGCGACAGCAAACAATGCTACACTTAAAACGCTTCCCTGTGGTACTCCGTTAAGTTGTGGAAAAGTACCAGATAGTGTGCGGCTTATTCTAACACGAAATGTTCTGGAAGCTAAAAAGTTTATCAAGAAGAACCCCATGGAGCCTCTGACACCCATACTATGCAACTTCATCAGTATACCGTGACGACATGTCGTGTCATACGCGCCATCAATGTCGAAAAATCATGCATCTGTATGTTGGCGCTTCATAAACCCAGAGCGCACGATGGAGTCAAGTGTTAAAATATGGTCAAGTGTGCTACGGTATTTTCGGAAGCCACTATGAAGCATGCTAAGAAAATTGTTACGTTCTAAGAAATACATCAATCGGACATCAACCATTTTCTGAACCAGTTTGCATAGGGAGCAAGTAAGCGAAATGGGGCGGTAGTGCAGTGGGTCCTCCACATATTTCTTTGGTTTCCGTATAGGCACAACAATTGCCACCCGCCACGAAGATGGAAATGTGGCTGCTTTCCACATTTCATTTATGGCTTCCAAGAGTATTTCTATAGCAGTCGCTGGTAGATGTTTGATTATATCATTATGTAGTGTGTCAGGCCCTCTGTCACACTCTTGAGTGTGCTAATTGCTGCAGTTAATTCACAGACCGAAAATGGTACGTTGTAGTCGAGGATGTCTGAAGTGGAAAAGTCAAGTGTACGTTCTTCGCACCGAGCCTTATGTCGTAGAAATCGATCGTTACTAGTATTTTCCGAGCGTGCGGACAACGCACATCCTATTTTGCCGGCCACTTCTACTGAGTCAATGCTATCTTGTCCGGCCATGTGTAAGACGGGGAGAGGAACTGTGGCGTGTTTTCCAGAGAAGCGCTTAATTCGAGACCATACAATTGACAAAGATGTGGAGCGATTTAACGTGTGGACGTACGCCTTCCATGAGTCTCGTTTCGCCTCGGCGATGGTTCGTCTAGCTAGCGCTCGTGCTTTGCGAATGGCTATAAGATTATGTGTGGTACTATTGCTATTAAATATACGAAAGGCCCTCTTCCTAGCACGGACTGCCTTTCGACACTTTTCAGACCAATATGGGACTGGCACTCTAATCGACGTTCCCGATGATCGTTGGATGTGTCACCGAGCACTCTCAAGAATCGCCGTAGTGAATTCCTCCAAGGACATAACTGATCCAAGCGAGTGGTTACTGAGTGTTAATTCAAGGTTCGATTGGAAGCCCTCCCAGTCGGCTCGGTGATGTAGCCACTTTGAGGGTCGTCGGCCTACAGTAACATGACTAGTGAAATGGGAACAAACATGGAAATGGTCGCTGTTGTGTGGATCAGCGTCTACAGACCATTCAAATAAAGGTGCAATTTCTGGACTGCAAAGTGTGAGGTCGAGTACTGGGGTTTGTCCAGTCGGTAATGTAAAATGTGTTGGTGTTCCAGTGTTAAGAATGTAGAGAGGAAAATAGCTTATGAAACGCTCCATTGCACGCCCACGGCTAGAAATCATGGTTGAGCCCCAAATAGAGTGGTGAGCGTTGAAATCGCCTCACACGATTACAGGTGGGATAAGTTGAGCCACAGTTTCAGATAGCTCAGATAGCAACGGTCCGGTAGGCGGTAGGTATATGCTACATATAGTAATGGCTCGGGGATTTATTATTACACGAGCAGCTATTACTATTCCTTGAATCTTTTGTGGTGAGAGGTATATGTGTAAATGCTACAGAATTGTGTACAGCAATTAGTACACCGCCATGAGACACCGTGTGAGGAGTAGCACCTTTACGCAGCAGCGAGTAGTTTTTCAATTGAAATTGTGCACCAGGGGAAAGCTTTGTCTCTTGGAGACAAATTACTGATGGTATTCGTGAGTGTACAATGGTTTGGAGGTCGTGGATACTGGTTCTCAAACCTATACAGTTCCATTGGAGAATACAACTCATACGTCAAAACATAAAAATGGAAGTAGTGAGCTAAGGACGTGGGTGACTAAGACTAAGACTAAGATGGGGACGTGGGCTCCATCAATAGCATCGTATGCTTGCGGAAAGCAAAACCGCTCCTGCCATGTTCGAGCTATTTCTATTGCTTCGACTTTTCCAGGCATGCAAATGTAGTCTGACATGCTATCCGTGATTGTATTGATCAAGACTTTCATGTTCCAGTACATCTAAACAAACATTACATACATTATTCTTGTACTACTTACCCCCAAAGGCTAGGATGGTTTCATGCAGTTTTTATAAATGGTAATACCCAATAGTTGCTTGGTACCTAGAACTGTCATAGCAGTGTGTACGAATTAGTGGCCAATTGGGTGTTAGATGTTAATACAGATATCCTCACCCTGACACCAAAGGAGAAACTAATACCGGAAAATGCATGGGAGATTTTGCACAGCATTATGCAGTACATTTAATGTCTTTGTAATGGCAAGGTCTACACAAATATGCTACTGAAACGATTATGGCATCTGTATGTCACATTTTATGAACCTTCAGGATGTACTGGTTATGAACGTATGAAGATGCAAAAAAAAATGCAAAGGCATGACTTGAGATGTGCATACTTTTCCTGCTACATGCTATTTTCCACCAATATTTTGGAATTTTAACACAATAGTCCATTGTGATAAACTTTGGAGGCATGGAGGTCAATAAGGAATGGTATCCGTGAACCAATTAAATATTAGTAGGCTATCAAGAAATGCCATGATGTCATGACCTGCATTTGCTTTTTGCTATGTGAGGATATTAGGAGCACGTGTGAAAATTTCACATAAAATACAACAAAAGCAAGATGGGTGAGAAGCTATCAATTGCCAGTGGTAGCTCCAACAACTGGATCTGGAACAGCCTTGTCCTGGATATTTTCATTCAAAGCATTAGCCTTCCCAGAAAATTACTGACTATGTATTGCCTGAAAGCTTGACAGTGCTACTTGACAACGAGAAGATGATTTAAACTTTACACTGTCTGATAAAACCACCACTCTGTTCATTTTAAACAGTAGCTGTTGGTTCTTAAGCAGAGGCTTACATGCTGATAATAATTGGTCACAACACTGGAGCTAAACCTTACATTCCTGGTTTTTTTTTGGCACACCTTTGCTTCCTTTGGCTAAAATTCTTAAGTTGTAAGCCTGGCATCGATACTGCAATGCCTGGAAGTACATTAGTAAGTGCAAAGGCCAAAGAAGTACAAAAAATGTATCTGAGGGCTAAGCATTTTAACCTCCAAATCCAGAATTGCATAAAACAATGCCAAACGTGCCACCAACTGGAGTTTGTTGGTAGATTAAATGTTTTTGAAGTCATGGTGGTGTTAATTGCTTTTCTTCACTCAATACGAAAGTTACATGAAGACGATGGATTCCTCCATTCAAACAGATTATATATGATAGATATTATTGTAATATTGCGTGCATATTGACTTTGATTGGCAACCACAATATTTCACTTTAATGTATTCACAAGACGAGTTTTACAAGCATTTCACTTTCATGAAACAAGCAAATTGGTTAGATTTTGTTGGGTTGCGTTCGGTTTCTATTTGGAAAAATTCAATTTATTATTTCACATTTTTCCCCCTTTTTTTCTTTAAACACAGGCTAGGCTAGGTTAGCATTAGTTTTTTTTTAATTCAAAAATGTTTTTTTTTTTTAAACCATGCTTTAGTGTTGGGCATGGTGCAAAGGAAGGCATTAGTGGTCAAGTCAGGTTACGCGAAGTTACACCACATTTTGAGCAACATCATTTGTATGCTATATTAGCCAAATGAAAGCCTCTGCATTGTTGTTATTTTTCCATGTCAACTGGAAAGTAAGCACTTGCAGAGGAAATGAGTGGCCGCATCATGTTAGCCACGTTCATAAACATTGAATTAGAAAATGGCATTCCTATAGTTCAAATATTACCCCAGCACACAAATTTACGCATCTGAATTTTTTGCTCAGGGGTATTACACCACAACTGTGAACATTGAATTAGAAAATGACATTCCTATCATTCAAATATTGCCCTAGCACACAAATGTACCCATCTGACTTTTTTGCTCAGGTGTATTGCACCACAACTATCAACCTCTGGTGATTTGCTACAAGAAACTGAAATATATTTGCAGACAATTGTAGGTGCCATAAGTTTGTGTTTTGATGCGAAAGAGCAGTATTACTTTTAATCGCTTCCACTTGCAGTAAATCTTGTTAGTTAGTTGGCTATTAGGTCTTTAGGTCGCATCGACTATATTGGTCATGTAGCGCCTAGCAGTAAACCTTGTACTGACATTTCCTTTTTCAGCAACCTTCAATATGAGGCAAACAAATTTAAACGTCTCTCTTGCACGAGAAATGTCTCCACTAATCCGGCGCTGATCCATTATTTAGGCGATCACCGCTGAGCGGATCAGTGGCGGATTAGTCATGGGAACGCTCGACAATTTGCTGATGACCTGCAAGCCGCTGAGCCTGATCCGATCCGTCTGTAATCCGCCTGCCCATGGAAACAGGGTCTAAGACAAGTTAAATGTTACCCGTTCTCAGCTTCACCTTCTGAGGTCCTTGGTTCCGTCGCCGATCTCTGCCGAGATCTTGGGTTTCCCCCGCCTGGTGGCGATTGTGTCCACGGGGACACCCGCTTGCGTCCCGTCACAGGGGGAGTAATAAGCTGTGGGGCTTTTCCGTCGACACGGGGTGGTATGGGAAGCGGGCCCATCACCTTTCATGTTTCTGCAGTTGACAGCCGACTGACACGATCTGGTGGTGGTGGGGGTGTCAATATAGGGGACTGTCTGACTTGTGCGCTCTGCGAGGGGTCTCTGGAACCAGTCCGAGCTGCCCGGTCAGACACCCCCGTGTCTGGGGCTCTCGGATGGACCTGTATAGCAGGTCCTGGTCGAGTCGCCGAGGGTGCCACCACTGGAACTCGATGGGAGGTCACAGTAGAAGCTGATGCGGTTGGCGGAGCAGGAGTGGCTTCGGAAGGATCAGGGATAGGCTGGGTGGGGGTGGGGCTGGTGGAGGTTGAGGGTGAGAATTGCAGGTTGACGTAGGGGAGGGGAAGTTCAAGCAGGGGCACGTGGAAAGGCTATGTTTGGAGGTGGCATGATGTGTGGAAGGCGATGAGAGATTGATGGTGGAGGGAGAGAGGTCGGTGGGGATTTATGGGTTTATGGGGGAGGGCTGGAATTGGGTGGCAAGGACCGAGGAGGCCTCTTTCGTCGTTGAACCAGCGTCCACGCACCTCCCTTGGCGCTGAACGGCAGGGGCCCTCTAATGGGCGAACGGCGACACCCGTGAATGGTGGGACCTCGGTCGCCTCGGCGTTGTGTTGGGTTGGCTCACCTTGTGTCGCGGATAAACTAAGGGTTACTCCAAAAGATCGGAGGAGAGCTGTAAGCTGGGCAGCTCTCAGCTCAGAGGCATTGCTGTGCTGTATGTGTGGTGAGTCTATCCGGGTAGGATTAGTTGGCCGGCTAGCCACCTTTCCTGCATTAGTAACTTTTGGATGGGTTCTGTCATACAAATTTCTAGCCTCCTGAAACGAAATATTTTGAGTACACTTGATTGCAATTATTTATTTTTATTTCTTATATGCTAAGCATGCCCTGTCGAATGTGCTATGTGGGATCTGACCCTCACTCCAATTTATGCACCAAGGTGATTCTGCGTTACATTGATCAGCAGCGTGGGCCGATGATCCTCATCTTCCACATGCGGGACAGCCACGGCAGAACTGGGTTGTATGACCGTACCTATGGCATCTAAAACAACGCATGGGATTGGGGATAAACCTTCTGACCTTTACAGTAACATATCCAACACGAACCGATTCAAGCAAGTCCATTGAGCTAAACGTCAAGATTATATTATCTGTGGGCTGCACTTTCTGTCCTTTCCTTACCGTCAGTCTCCGCCCCGCAATGACTCCATCATCAGACAAACCATCGGTAATATCAGCATCACTAACCCCTCTCAGATCAAAGCAGTTAATTACACCCCTCAAGTAGTTCTTCATCGTAGGTGTTTTCACAGTCATCGGTATTGTTACCATTTGTCTACCCTGTTGTCCTCTGGCTAGATATACAAATTAATTTGCCATAAGCGCGTTTCCCGCCACTTCCGTGCGTTGGAATTCCACTTCCAAACTACCATCTCTAAGTTTTTCGCATCTCCTGACACGTCCGAAGCGGTCACAGCCGTCTCGTCGCTGAAATCGGGAAAGAGAAGCCAGTTGCCTTGACCGTTCAGCAGCTTGAAAGATAAGAATGCGAGGGGAAGAAGCCCTAGTGGCTACACTGTTCGCAGAATGATGAATATGTTCAGTTTTCCGGCCACTGTCACGTGGACCAGGGAGGGTTTTTGTGTTTTGGCCTGCCATGCGTTTTTTATTTGTGTTCGACCCCGCAGACGTCCCACCAACGTGGGACCCTACTGGGGGGACGCCTGTGTCCCCGTCAGCGGGAGGACGCCAGACGTCCGCGAGGCTATACGAGGTAGGCAACGCCATCACACGGCCGGAGAGAGAGCTCACCATCCCGACCGGGATCCAGCGCCGCCCACCCCTTGACCCCAGCCGGCCGGTCCGGCAAGCACCAGGCCGAGACCCAGGGCCCCAGACCGAGGCGACCAGTCGCATCGGCCAGACCCGTGTGAGGCCCCAAGGGCCCGCCCGCCCCTCCGGGATATCGGGACCAAAGAGGCGTATCGGTTCCCCGTCACAACTAGCACCGTGCGACGGGGGACCTCAGCCCCCAGGACTCCGTCAACCCCGGGGGACGGGCCGAGGGGCGCGACTACCCCGATAAAACAGAGCTGGTGGGCAGGACCGAGGAAGTTGTCCTGCCTGCTCATAGTAGGGATAGTTTGTGTTGCAGGGCCAGATGAAGGACATGGATGTTGGGATGAGATAGGCATTAGAATGGGGCGTATGGGCGGAAGGACGAGATGAGGCACTCTTGATCTCACCCCTCGCGAGGTATGATGGTCGCCGAGGTCACTGGGGAACTCAATCCAACCACCACGGAAAGGTGATGCCTCATTGGGGGGTGGGGGGGGGGGGGGGGTCTATGAGTGTTAAAGCGGGCCGAAAACATCATCTGCTTCCTCCAACATATCCAGAGGAGAACCCTTTAATTTCAAACGTCCACCTCAAAGCAAGGCCCACCAATGACACATATATAAAATATAATAGTGTGGGTAAATCTGGCCCTGAAACAAACATGCCCCTAGGAACGAGCCAGTATTTAGTAAACAGCAAGTAACACGAGCACGTGCAGAAGGGGGCGGGGGTGGGGTGGAATCCGCCTACCCCTGCTTTTCAACGATGTTTCATAAGTGGGCGGCAACACTGCAATGAAATCTTGTGACTTTGTTTCAAAGTGATCAGCGTATCCCATTAGCAAAAAAAACAAATCCGTCGGTAAATTTAGGAACTGTGGGGTGTGAAGTCAATCGACCAGGTGGCGACCGGCCGTCGGCCGGCCCTTGGCGGTCAAGTTCAAGGTCACCCAGGCTTTGTCGATTCGGTGGAATGGTGGTGTGATTGTTACAGTCGATATTGACCTCTTTTGAGACTGAAGGCGAAGAAAGAAAGAAAGATAGA